>APFE030330028.1:98500-112920 GCA_000404065.3 Pinus taeda
CTCATAAGAGACAACGTGGTTGGTCTACGTGAAAGGGCATCTGCTACCACGTTGTTCTTACCCTTGACATACTCAATGTCAAAGTCATATGCTTGGATCTTACTGATCCACTTCTGCTGCCTCTCCTGTAGCTGCTACTGCTCCAAAAAGAACTTGAGGCTATTGTGATCAGTCCTCACCCTAACCCTGTTGCCTACCAAATACTGTCGGTAATTAGCAAATGCATGCATGATGGCCAGCGTCTCCTTGTCGTATATGGAATACAACCTCTCGTGCGGAAGGAGCTTACGACTCTCAAATGCTATAGGGTGACCTTCCTGCATCAATACTGCATCGATCCCCTCTCCCGACGCATCACACTCCAAGACAAATGGCTGCGTAAAATTTGGCAATGCAAGCACTGGGCAGCTGCTCATAACCTCCTTGAGCCTGTCAAAGGCTCGTTGCACTGTATCTGACCAACTGAATGCCCCCTTCTTTGTCAAATCTGTTAGGGGTGCAGCAAGCTGTGAGAAACCTTTGACGAACTTCCGATAGTAAGTGAAAATGCCAATGAATCCTCGAAGTTCCGTCATGTTTCTCGGCTCCGGCCATTCCCTGATGGCCCTGATCTTCTCCTCGTGGACCCTCACTCCGTCCACCCCTATGATGTGTCCCAAATACACATCTCCGTCAACCCAAACTCACACTTGGAGAGTTTGGCATAGAACCGCTGCTCATGTAAGATACGCGATACTGTCTCAATGTGCTGGAGATGCTCCTCCCAAGTCTTACTATAAATGAGAATATCATCGAAGAATACCAACACAAACTTCCTCAAATGACTATGAAAGATGTGATTCATGCAGGACTGAAATGTAGCTAGGGCGTTGGTTAGCCCAAAAGGCATCACCAAGAACTCAAAGTGCCCATAGTGACACCTGAAGGCGGTCTTGGGAATATCCTGCTCCCTCACGCGAATTTGATGGTACCCAGATCTCAAATCAATCTTTTAGAAGAATCGTGCTCCCCTCAACTCGTCCATCAACTCATCGATCTTGGGTATGGGGTACCTGTTCTTCAGGGTCTTCTTGTTCAGGGCTCTGTAGTCAATGCACATCCTCAATGTACCGTCCTTCTTCTTCACCAACACCACAGAAGAAGCAAAAGGACTTGTGCTCGGATGAATGTGCCCAAGTGCCAACAACTCCTGGATAGCCTGCTCAATCTCATCTCGATAGGCCTTGGGGTGTCTATAGGGGGTGGTGATCACTGCCTGCATGCCCTGCTCAAGCTTGATGGTGTGCTCAAACCCCTGATCCGGTGGCTGTTCTGGTGGAATCTCCCCAAACACTATGGCATACCGATCAAGGATGGACTGTATCTCTGGATGTACCGTCTGCCTTGTAGTCCCTGCCTCTTATGCACGCAGTTTCATTGCCCACTCTATGTCTCCCTTCCGGAAGACTGCCTCCATCCGATGAGCCGACATAGTCTTAGGCGGATATGTGTGCTGCTCCCATATCTTCTCATCCCTCCCTGTCTTCTCATCATCCCACTCCATCTCTAGGGTCTTCCAATCTGTCATGACCTTCCCTAGAGTGATAAGCCACTGAACGCCTAGTATCATGTTGGTGTCCGGAATATCGACCACAAAAAAGTGGTCAGTCAATGTGTAAGTGCCCATCGTCACTGAAAGCTCTGGAACATAATGAGCACACGTCATGGTTTGATCTCCTCGGACAAACACTGAAAACCCATCGAAGCTCTCTGTTTGAATACCTCTTCGCTCAACCATCTGTGCATTGATGAAGTTGTGGTTGCCCCACTGTCAACCAAAACTGATACCCGTTGGCCACGTACTGTCCCTCGTACGCGTAGTGTCAGATACTTGGGTACTCCTCGCAGTGCTACAAGAGCCCCTCCAGTAGGTGCAAAAGATGCACCACTTGCTGCTGGCGATGGAGGTGGAAGAGGTCCCTGTATGGCATGGCTATCTCCTGCCTCCACATCATCCTCGCCATTCTCTTCTCCACTGCTCTCGGAGAAGACCTCAATAAAATGTGCTTTGCCAGCAGCACATCTATGTCCCGGTGCCCACGGCTCCTGACATGTGAAGCACAACCGCTTCTTCTTCAACTCCCTCCTGACATCGTCCTCAATCTGTACTCGTCCTGGATTCCCTTTTGGAGGTGGAATCCTCACATCCTTCCCCTTAGACTGAAAGGGTTGTCCTTGGGGGTAAGGTGTCCGGGTCCTGGGTAAGACATCTTGTAAGTCCTGGGTCCTGCTAATGGCGTCCTAGAGTGTTGCTGGTTTAGTGGATCGGACTAAACCCCGAAGTCGCTCTGCTAATCCCTCAACATACATATAGATCCTCCGTGCCGTGGATAGATCTAGCACCATCATTGAGACCCTCGAGAAATCTGCAATGTAGGTCTCTGGGCTCCCTGTCTGTTTGAGACTCGTCAGCTCAACAAAATGCTGCTTTGGATCCCTCCGATCAAATCGCTCCATCAATCTCCTGGTGAACTCGGCATATGTCGTCACTGTGGAGTGTCCCAGTGTAACCATCTCGTGAAACCACCAATCCTGAGCCTCACCATCCAAATGCAATGTTGCCACCTTGATGGCCTCTGTCTCCGACATCTGGTTAAGTTGGAAATAAATTGTCCAGCTTCTCCACCCAAGACTTTGCCAAACTGTTTGATGAACCATCAAACATAGGCAAGTGGAATCTACTCGCTGCACGGTGGGTGTCACCATCATGGTAATGTCGGTACCCTTTGTGATGGTCGCGGGGTCTACTATTCCGCTGGAGCTGAACAAAGTCTCTGAATGAAAGGGCTTCCCTGAACTCCTGTCCATAGGCCTGGTACTCTGCAAAATAATCGCCCATATGTCTGGGCTCTGCTTCCTGCTGGGCTACAGCCCCCGTGTTTGCTCCTAAGAAAGTGGGCATGGTAGAGCGTGTAGGGGAATGTGAGGCCACCTGCTGCGCAGTATCACGCTGCTCTGGCAAGTGATGGGATGCACCTAATCGCTCACCAATCTGAAAAACTTGTGGGCTCTCACACTGTCTGGCCTCTACTGCCGTGAATCTCTGCCCCATCACCTCAATCTGCCTCGACAGATTCTGCACTGATTTGAGGAGCATATCCGCAAATCTCTTCCCGTCCTCGTTGGCCATCTATTCTGCGTCCAGTACTGGCTCTCTGTTCTGCGTCTACCACAGGCTCCTCCTGTTCTACGTCCACAACAGGAACACAGTCTCCCTCCTCGTAGGTATTCTCCAACCGACGTCCAATGTCTCTGTACCTCCTACCTCTGTAACAAATGTAGGATTTTTCCCCTGGTGTCATAGATTGCTAGCTCCACAGGCTGAGTCAGATCTATGCTCTGATACCACTGTAATATTCCTAACCCAGAATATTGCTCAAACCCCAGCAAAAACTCCCACCAAATATGTGCAAAGGATATAATGACCCAGAAGTGATAAAATAACAGTGGAACAACATATAATAATGTAAAACGGAAACATAAACAGATACACAAGAAATGCAGCGAGAAAATGCTAAGCCATTTTATTATACTGAGCAATAAAATAAGTACAAGAGGTGGTCAAACAAATGGCACCTCGACTTGCACAAGGCAAGTGTAGAAATACTCTCAGAATGACAAAAATGGCCTCTCTGCGTGGATGCTGCTGCTGTGCTACTGCTACTGCTAGGGAACAAATGATGATTTGGGGTTGCTCCCCTCCTTGGAAAAAGCTGAAACTCTGGATTCGGGCTCTACTCAAGAAACCCAGAAAAACCCAGAAAACTTTCTTGGAATGGCCAACCCCCAAAAAAACACCCCCTTGAGGTTCTGCGCAGTTCCTCAATGCTTTGCGCTGCCATTGAAAAGAACCCCTCTAACTTTGCTTGAAACACTGCCTGAAACCCTGCCAAAAATCCTCCAATGAGACAAGAGCTGGACCCCTACTCAATCTCCAGCATAAATCCACCTGCAAAACCCTAATCCAGCAGTACAACTAAAAAGAACTGCGTCCCTTTCCCAGTGCTGCGCAGTCCTCCAAAACGCTGCTAAAACTGCTGCTGGAACGCGGATGAAACTGTCGCTGAAACACCAAAGGAAATACCTTGCCCGAGCAGGCACTCGAAGTCCCCCGGGGCTAAGGGTGAGATCTCCGAACGAAAACACTCGATGCACTAAACAATGCTGCAAACTAGCTAAACAGCTAGCGTGCTCAGAAGTCGAAACGACTAGCTCCAAATGCACATAAATGAATGATCCAAAATGAGGGGGCTCCTATCTCTTTTATAGCCTCTACCTCTCACAATCCCTAGGCTCACCTCCTCCTTTGTGATTCCCCTCTTGCCACGTGTTCTTTTCCTCTTGCGCAGTTCCTCCATGCGTTTGCGTGGGCTCCATTTCTGCGTTCCCCTTTGGCCCCCTTAGCTCCCCATTAAGTCACAACGTTGTGCTACCTAAGTATTGACTTTTTATTCTAAAGTGAGTTATGTTCCCCCTTCCTCACTTTTTATTTACAAATAACTATAGAAGGCAAAAATTGAACAAAATCGAATATTCCAATTAGCCATAGCTAATTAGGAATATTACAGCTTGCTTGCACTTTAAGCAAGGGACTTGGTCCACCAGGGATAAAGGGTGAGGATTGGAGGGTTGAGGGAGAAAGGATAGGCTTTGAACAAGTTTCTCAATCCCTATAATACTTGGGAAACTTGGATTCCCAAATGGTGTATTGAGAAGTGGGACCACACGGGCCCAAGTGAACCCAACCCAAGTTCGGGGATGGAATGAAGCAACCAATGATGTTTGTATCCTGGACAAGGTGAGGGGAAAGGACCAAACAAGAATACTTTCTTCAAAAGGTTGAATTGATCCTACTGAGGTCTAGCCTTGGGGATGCCTAGGCACAATTCAATCCTAGAGATAGGGCTTGAGATTCCTTTAGATTCCACCATTAGAATTGCCTCAAATTTAGAGGAGAGGGAGGGGACCCACTAGCACGGTAGCCTATAGGAGATTGAATTTTTTCCTTGGGTCAATTCCCAGGAAATTGATGCCCTAGGTGACCTAATGGGGCTAGACTTGGGGCAAAAGGGGAAAATGGTTAAAAGAGGGTTGAAATGATCACCCTTTTTGAGGGCTCAGTGGTTAGTTCACTTGGGGATATGGAGTCAAGGATAATGATGAGTAAGAACTTGGTTTCTTGATCAAGGAGGCCCAGAAAGTCAACTTCGTACAATGTTGAGAGAAAGAAAAGAAAAGTGACCTTCAAGCATTTATACTTCAAAGCAAATGATGCAAGCTTCTCGAGATAAATATATATCTAGGACATTTCATTCATATAACATTGGCCCATACATTAAATTAGCTAAAACATGCTCAATTCCACATTTTGACAATGCAACAAAAATAACAACATCAAAATTTATTTACAATGTTATAGAGTATATCCAACCAACATTTTGTTTGCTCAATAAATCTCCAAGACGAGAAATAGCCCAAATCCATACATCAAAATTTATCCATCTCCAAAAATATCCACCAAGGAAAATGTGTGAAAATTCTCTATTAGAGAGATTCCAAGTCAAGTGATGATACAAATGAATGTATCTATCATCAATATATAGCCTCCTAAGGAGTTTGAATTAGCCTATGGGCCTACATTAGCCCCTAATGTTAAAATACTCTGCAAATAAAACACCTATTGATGACAAGCCCACCAAACTGGCTCCTAAGTTTAAAAACAAGCCTCACAAGGGGCCAAATAATGATATGTGCATGTCTTAGGGCCCTCTAAAGGCTCAATAATATCTTGAAGTGCCATATTGAGGAATAAATTCCTCAGACTATGATGGACAAGGGGCGGCTCCTTGTTCTCCAAGTAGTAGACCTGTGGTGCTCCCATTTGGTATGAGGGCACATAGATGACCCCATGGGTCTCCATATGAATCAGAGATCCTCTGTAAGGGTCCAAGTGGTGGAAGGAATTTGTCATGACATCGTACAAGTCCTGGGACACCAGTCAAGAGTGTGGGGCTCTTGTGGGGGCCTGCTGGGCATAATGTACCACGTATATCATCATTATCCCAAAAGTGGATCGCTAGTAATCCCTGAGCATCCATGAAGATCCGTGGAGTGTTGTCTGCTGCTTTGGAGGCCCATTGATCTCTATGCACACCCTACATGTGCCAATGTAGACCTCTGGGGGTTAGGATCTGGTATAGGGAAACCAAACCCAAATGGAAACCACCTGCAATCCTGCATAAGATCCAATGCGTACCCTCCGCTTCCAATACAACCGATCATTAAAATAATCAGGTAAAAAGCTTACAAATCATGGATAACAATGTGGGCACTTCATAATGGCATGCCCTTCCATAGTGGGCTTTGGCATGTGCTAGTGTCTCCAAGCTCCAAAGGGGGTTAGCCATGTACCTTATTAGGTGGTTTCACTCCTTAAAAGGGATAGTTTGTCCAAGGTACATCCCTCTAATGGGGGTGGCAAGTGACAAATAAGTGGAATGGGATAGGGAATGAGAGGGGCAATCTTGGGCCACATAGTGGGGCACAGAGGTAGCTAGATAAGGGGAAAGCCACACTTGGGTCTGTAATGTATAGGAGGGAGCAATCGTGGTACATGAGGTGCCCTGGCCTTGATTTTTCCACCCTTCTTCATATACCTTTTGCCTTTTTTGAATTTTCTTTAATTAACTGCTTAGGGCTCAAAGAACAAGAGCATGATGTGTAAGATATAGCAGTGATTACCCCTTTTTAGGTAGGGCAGTTCATTGCCTTCCAGGGGTTGGGACAATCATCGGTTCCTGAATGATAAAGGAACCACATTTAGAGCTTATGGAACCAAGGTGATGGCCAATGATTAGGGTAGAGCTCATATAATGGCTTTTTCCCACGTGCTAATTTTTTTTGTCCTGACCATCTTTCACATTTTGTGGTACAATTTCCTGTTAAATGTGGCCATTTGTGCTTTTCAATTTTTCTTTTAATTTCTTCAACCTCTGGGGCGTCATTCTAGGTCTAACCCAAGGTGGGGGCAAGGGGATAGGGAGGCTAGCCCTATGTGGATCCAGAGTGGGAATGTGGACCCAGGTGGTAGAAAAGATGAACGTGGGTATAGTGAGTGGATAGGGAGTAATATGTGCAGATAAAGGGTGGGACCAAACACCCAAAGTCAGGGTTTCCCAAGTAGTACCACCCTAGAACCAAATGGTCAATAAAGGAGATCCCACGGGACTAAGATCCAAGGGTAACAACCAAAAGTGATCAAGGGGACAGGAACACAAATGAAGCCCACTCTTTCTGCCAAATCCCCCCATTAATCCATATCCAGAAGTATCCATGATAAGTAAACCCAATACTCAATTACCAAATGACAAGACATACCTTTAGATTCAGGAGGCCCACCTTCAAACATACAATCAATACAGGTAGGTGAGGGACCACATGGCTAGCTTAGGTGGCAGAGAAATGGCACAACGAGTTAGTAGGAGGCATCAAGGGGTTGTTGGCTGCCGGTTGAGGCTCATCATGGAGAAAAATTTCTCTTGGTGATATCACCCACAAAGTGGTGGGTAACATCTGGCTCCAATGGGATGTGATCTCTCGAAGAAGTGGACGAGGCTGCTTGAATGGGAGGTCACGAGAACTCCAACAATCTCTTGGTCACTGTAGACCTGTTATTTGCACATGTCAAAGATCAAAGCCACGTGGTAGCATGTTTTTCATAGTGTTCGATGATCACCCATGTTTAATGTTAGCCCACAAACCAATAAAATATGCAATCTAATCTATCATGAGAAACATCTTATGCGGTTAGTTCTAATGCAAAAATCATCACGCAATGCATTCTACCCTAACATACATATGGTGATGTTAAACTTAATACTAAGTGTAATCATAAAGCCAGTGCAACCAACATATCATCACATCAATATACATATGCCTGCTAGTATGATTACTCATGTGGCGACCCCCAAATTGAATGTGGACATAGTCACATGGAGGATGATGCGGGTGGGAGGCAAGAAAATATGATCTCCATTCGAGGTGGAAGGAGGTCCTTGGAGAAAGAAAACTGGTCATTCTGGAGGTCTAGGGATCCCCTTCTAGGTACAAAATGGAGGAATGAATGATTACTCTCGAGAACTCCTCGCACAATCATTGCTTGCAATATCATGTTTTGAGGATGTCACATGGTTGTGATGAGAGGGAAACGAAGGTTGAGAGAAAGAACGAATGCAACAAATAGGTCTCTCAATGTGATGGTCACAACGGGGAGGGGAGGACGCGGAGTGGTCATAATCCTGAGGATGGGTCAAAGGGGATAAGGTATATTTAATGAAGGGTTCCTCCTTGACACCATATTCAGAAAAGGGAAAAGGGGCATGGTCACTCGAGGTGATACCAAAAGGGATGAGGGATGTACTTGAGAAAGACTCAAGGTGATGAACAAGAGGGAAAGACAAAGGGGAGGGTGAAGTGTCATATTCAACAGACTTTCCTTCCCCACAACCTAAAGGCTCAAGTGATTTGAATACATAATCATAAGGTGGGTTGGTAAGAGCCTTGTTGCTTTCCTCATTATAAATATTAAAGATTGGGCCTTCATCAAAAGGAGAGTCAAAGATTGTGCTTTCATTAAAAGCAGAGTCAATCACTTCCATCAAAGGTTGTCCTTCTTTATGCAAGGGAAAGTAACAATTCTCCTTCTTAAGGGTATCAATGGGTATGTCATCATAAATAGTGCCTAAGGGGAAAGGAAGACCAATCTCATCCTCATCCTCCTTGTTGGTGTCATAAATGGGAGCACAATCAAATTGAGGACCAACAATTTCCCATTTCTCCCTCTCAATGTGGAAATAATCTTCAATGTCATTTTCAAGGGGCTAATGGGGTCATCTCTCTCAAGGCTTTCAAAAGAGGGTTCATCGGGAGTAATATCCTTGAGAAAGGTAGGGTTGGTCTCAATGAATTCATCCTTCCCAACATAGGTGTCCTCAAAATCATCCTGCCCGTCTTGCAGTCTCCACGAGGACTCATCTTCTTGCTCATCATCGAGGTCCTTGAGGTCATCTTCATCTAGGTTGGTTGACAAGCAGGACTTCCCTTTTTCTCTCTTCTCTTGAAGAACAATGGCTAAGGTATTTGTTACATGATTCTGGTAGTATGCTTCTAGGAGGAGAGCATTAGTAGTGTTCTCTTTATATTCACATTTCATCTTATGAAGCTTCACTTCTTCATCATATAAGCAGGAGAAAACATCATTATAATTATATTCTCTTACTACCTCCTTGCATGACCTACTATATTCATCCATTCTTTCTTGCGTCATTTGAAAGCTTGCAGGGTCCAACTCTTCGTCATCCTTAGTGGAGGTATTCCTATTGTTATTGGTGAGGTTATCTAGAATATTCACAACACAGGTTATGTGAGCAAGGTCACAAAGATGACTCAGATCCTCTTCATAAGCCCGCGTTATTATGTCAAGTTGTACTTCTTGTGACCTATAGAACCTGAGCATGAATTCCATATCCAAGCTCTCCAACATATCTTGAAAGGATTCTGCATATTCCACCACTTTCCTTTGTAGCTCTTGAATCTCTTATTTATTGAGGTTTTCAAATATAGGACTTAGAGAAATCTCCATCTTCTATGATTTTGCATATTAAGAATATAATGGAGTTGCCAGGGTGAATTGAGGTGCCTTCATAGATGCTTGCTTCACCCTACAAGGATTAACTTTAATGCTCAATGAAGAACTAGGGCTTTGTTCTTCCAATGGAGTCACCAATAATGATATGTCAATATGTCATATGGGGAGCAAAACACACACTTTGTGTCCCTGGCAATGGTGCCAAAAATGTTTACCACTCAAACCAGCAGGGGACCTAAAGGGGTTCCTAAGAGGGAAATTACTAGGGTAAGGGAAACTGTGGAGGCTTAGCCCACTGTCACCACAACTAAGTCTTCCTGCTCTTTACGAACTTTCACTGATGGGAGGTGTCTTGATAGTGTAGGGATTCATTTGTGAAGTATATGTCAATGGATAGGTGAGAAGTGACCCCAAAAACCCTTTCCCAAGGATGGAGTGAAGAATGGAGCTTGCTTGCTCTTTAAGCAAGGGACTTGGTCCACTAGGGATAAGGGGTGAGGATTGCAGGGTTGAGGGAGAAAGGATAGGCTTATGAATAAGTTTCTCGATCCCTATAATCCTTGGGAAACTTGGATTCCCAAATGGTCCTTGAAACTTGGATTCCCAAATGGTCCTTGACAAATAGTCTTTATTGAGAAGTGGGACCACACGGGGCCAAATGGATCCAGCGCAGATTCGGGGATGGAATGTAGCAACTAATGATGTTCGAATCTTGGACAAGGTGAGGGGAAAGGACCAAATAGGAATACTTTCTTCAAAAGGTTGAATTGATCCTATTGAGGTCTAGCCTTGGGGATGCCTAGGCACAATTTGATCCTAGAGCTAGGCTCGGAGATTCCCGAAGATTCCACCATTGGAATTGCCTCAAATTTAGAGGAGAGGGAGGGGACCCACTAGCATAGTAGCCTATAAGAGATCAATTTTTTTTCCTTGTGTCTATTCTCGGAAAATTGATGCCTTAGGTAACGTAATGGGGCTAGACTTCGGGCAAAAGGGGAAAATGGTTAAAAGAGGGTTGAAATGATCACCCTTTTTGAGGGATCAATGCCTAGTTCACTTGGGGATATGGAGTCAACGATAATGATGAGTAAGAACTTGGTTTCTTGATCAAGGAGGCCTAGAAAGTCATCTTCGTCCAATGTTGAGAGAAAGAAAAGAAAAGTGACCTTCAAGCATTTATACTTTAAAGAAAAATGATGCAAGCTTATCAAGATAAATAAATCTCTAGGACATTTCATTCATATAACATTGGCCCATACATTAAATTAGCTAAAACATGCTCAATTCCACATTTCGACAATGCAACAAGTAGCCCCAATTTTAGCAGTATGCAACAACAAGAGTAATAGCATCAAAATTTACTTACAACGTTATAGGGTATATTCAACCAACATTTCGTTTGCTCAATAAAGCTCCAAGACAAGAGAAATAACCCAAATCCATACATCAAAATTCATCCGTCTCCAAAAATATCCACCAAGGAAAAAGTGCGAAAATTCTCTATGATTAGAGAGATCCCAAGTTAAGTGATGATACAAATGAATGTATCTAACATCAATATATAGCCTCCTAAGGAGTTCGAATTAGCCTATGGGCCTACATTAGCCCCTAATGATAAAATAATGTGCAAATAAAACCCCTATTGGTGACAAGCCCACCAAACTAGCTCATACGTTCAAAAACAAGCGTCACAAGGGGCCAAATAATGATATGTGCATGTCGTAGGGCCCTCTAAAGGCTCAATAATATCTTGAAGTGCCATATTGAGGAATAAATTCCTCGGAATATGATGGACAAGGGGGTGGTCCCTTGTTCTCCAAGTAGTAGACCTATGGTGCTCCCATTTGGTATGAGGGCACATAGATGATCGCATGCATCTCCATATGAATTAGAGATCCTCTGCAAGGGTCCAAGTGGTGGAATGAATGCTGCCATGCCATCATACAAGTCCTGGGACACCTCTCAAGAGTGTGGGGTTCCTGTGGAGGCTTGCTAGGCGCAATGTACCACGACTATCATCATCATCCCAAAAGTGGATTGCTAGTAATCTCTGAGCATCCATGAAGATTCCTGGAGTGCTGTCTACTGTTGTGGAGGCCCATGGCTCTCTTTGGACACCCTACATGTGTTGATGTAGACCTTTGGGGGTTAGGATCCCATATAGGGAAACCAAACCCAAATGGAAACCACCTGCAATCCTGCATAAGATCCAATGCATCCCCTAGGCTTCCAGTACAACCAATCATTAAAATAATCGGGTAAAAAGGTCACAAGTCATGGATAACAATGTGTGCACTTCATAATGGCGTGCCCTTCCATAGTGGGCTTTGGCATGTGCTAGTGTCTCCAAGCTCTAAAGGGGGTTAGCCATGTATCTTATTAAGGTGGTTTCAATCCTTAAAGGGGATAGTATGTCCAAGGTACATCCCTCTAATGAGGGTGGCAAGACAAATAAGTGGAATGGGATAGGGATTGAGAGGGGCAATCCTGGGCCACATAGTGGGGCATAGGGGTAGCTAGATAAGGAGAAGACCACACTTGGGTATGTAATGTTTATGAGGGAGTAATCGTGGTACATGAGGTGCCCCGACCTTGATTTTTCCACCCTTCTTCATATACCTTTTGCCTTTTATGAATTTTCTTTAATTAACTGCTCGGGGCTCAAAGGACAAGAGCATGTTGTGTAAGATATAGCAGTGATTACCCCCTTTTAGGTAGGGCGGTTCATTGCCCTGCAGGGGTTGAGACAATCATGGGTTCTTGAATGATAAAGGAGCCTCATCTAGGGCCTATGGAACAAGGGTGAAGGCCAATGATTGGGGTAGAGCTCATGTAATTATTTTTGCCCGATCATCTTTTGCATTTTGTGGTACAATTTCCTTTTAAATGTGGCCATTTATGTTTCACTTTTTCTTTTAATTGCTTCAACCTCTGGGGCATCATTCTATGCCTAACCCAAGGTGGGTGCAAGGGGATAGGGAGGCTAGCCCTATGTGGATCCAAAATGCGAATGTGGACCCAGGTTGTAGAAAAGATCAATGGGGGTATAGTGAGTGGATAGGGAGTAATATGTGCAGATAAAGGAGTGGGATCTCGCACCCAGAGTCGGGGTTTCCCAAGTAGTACCACCCTAGAACCAAATGGTCAATAAAGGAGATCCCACGGGACTAAGATCCAAGGGTAACAGCCAAAAGAGATCAAGGGGACAAGAGCACAAACTAAGTCCACTCTTTTCGCCAAATCCCCCCATCAATCCATACCCAGAAGTATCCATGATAAGTAAACCTAATACTCAATTACCAAATGACAAGACATACCTTTAGATTCGAGAGGCCCACCTTCAAACATACGATTAATACAGGTAGGTGAGGGACCACATGGTTAGCTCAGGTGGTAGAGAAATGGCACAATGAGCTAGTAGGAGGCATCAAGGGGCTGCTGGCTGCCGACAGAGGATCATCATGGAGAAAAATCTTCTGGGGATATCACCCGCAAAGTGGTGGGTAACATGGTCCTCACTCAGGAACTTTATGGAGTTGTGGGGGTTCCTGGGCATACACATGTACTACAGGTGATTTGTGAGAGGATTTTGCCAGTTTGTTGCGCCCCTTACAGACCTCACAAAAAAGGGGGCTTTGAGTTGTTCAAACACGACACAGGAGGCCTTTGAGTGCCTCAAGGTGGTCATGATCACTTGCCCAATTTTGGCATTGCCAGATTTTGCCAAGCCCTTCATGTTGGAATGTGATGCATCAAGGGAGGTTATTGGAATAGCGTTAACACAGGGTGGCCATTCTATTGCTTTCGAGAGTCGGAAGCTACAACCGCATGAGAAGTTATGCTCCATATATGAGAAGGAGATGCTAGCCATCATGCATGAATTGGCCAAGTTCAAACAATATTTGGTGGGTAACAGGTTCAAGGTGAAGATTGACCACAACAATCTTTGATTCTTCCTAGAACAGATGCAGCTGGAGTAGAGGCAGTAGAAATGGGTCAACAAGTTCCAGGTATATGACTTTGACATAGAGCGTGTCAAGGGTCGGCAGAACGTGGTGGCATATACGTTGTCTAGGAGGCCTGCGACCCTCTCGCTCATGAGCATCACCCTTGATTGGAGAGTGCAACTATTGGTTGAGTACTCCAAGGATAAGCATTTGTGCAAGATCCTTGATGGCATGGTAGATGATGAGCGGTAAAGGGTGATGCATGTGGTGATTTAGTACAAGGACAAGATCTACTTAGTGCTTGGATCCCAGTTGAAGGAGAAGATTTTTCAGGCAACTCACAACTCACCTTTTGCAGGACACAAGGGGTTCCTAAGGACTAACCGGGCCGTCAGGGAACACTTCACATAGAAGGGTCTCAAGGAGGACGTGTTGAGGCACGTCTGGGAGTGTGATACTTGCCAAAGGAACACGGTGGAGCAGATGCATCTAGCGCGGCTATTGCAGCCACTCTGTTAGGGTCCCACCCTAACCCCCTTATTTATGTAATGGGATCACGTCATAGTCAAGAGTCAATAAAGCCCATATTAATAATTGTAAGTGGTTAATCCGCAATTAATAACGGAACCACAGTTAGTTGCAAATGGGCTGTAGTATTAGATAGATGGTATTATTAATACCACTGTATTGGCCCGTGGTATTGCATGTACGAGTCATATATAAAGGATAGAGACTCCCTGCGAGGAGCATCGTGTCTTATTTTGTAATCGAGCTCTGCTCTATTGGAG
>APFE030330028.1:118329-128803 GCA_000404065.3 Pinus taeda
AGAGTCAATAAAGCCCATATTAATAATTGTAAGTGGTTAATCCGCAATTAATAAAGGAACCACAGTTAGTTGCAAATGGCCCGTAGTATTAGATAGATGGTATTAGTAATAAACGGTATTGACCCGTGGTATTACACGTAGGAGTCATATATAAAGGATAGAAACTCCCTGCGAGGAGCATCGTGTCTTATTTTGTAATCGAGCTCTTCTCTATTGGAGGTTGCCCCCTCGAAGAGGCAAGTGAACATTACTCTCTGAATAATAAAATCATTGCTATTCTGTGTTCTGGGTATCTTTTCTTCGCATATTCTGTATTTGGGTATCATTTGCAGGTTTAGAGCATAACGCACTCCCTATTCCTGAGAGGAAATGGGAGAGCATCTCAATGGATTTCATCACTGGGTTGCCAGCAATGCAGGGTCAGGACTGTATTTATGTGGTGGTGGATTGGTTAACTAAATAGGCCCACTTCTTTGCTATTCTGATTCGGTATTCAACCTCACAGGTAGTTGAGCTATTTTTCAGGGAGGTGTTTAGACTCATGGTCTCCCTAAAACCATTGAGTGACTGGGACAACAAGTTTATGGGGGGCTTTTGGCAGGAGCTGTTTAGGTTTGTGGGGACGGAGGTCACTCCTAGCATGGGCTACCACCCCCAGGCGGACGGTCAGACAGAGATAGTAAATAAATGGCTAAAGGGCTACTTGCATAATTATATGATGGGATAGAAGAGGGCGTGGGTGAAGTGGCTGCATCTGGGTGAGTACTGCTACAACACCACTCACCACACTCCTTTCCATGCCTTGTATGGTTATGATGCACTAACATTTGCTAATGTGGTTTTTGGAGACAATACGGCCCCAGGGGCCAAGGAATGGATACAGGAGAGTCAGGATATCCTTAGAGCCCTCAAGGATAACCTACAAATAACACAGAACCGGTAGAAGCTTTATGCAGAAAGGGGCCATGTGGAGACACATTTCAAGGTTGGGGACCTAGTCCTCTTGAGGATCCAACCTTACAGGCAGTCTACCCTCAAGTAGAAGGGCATTGAAAAACTCAAGCCAAGCTTTTATGGGCCTTACATAGTGACCAAGAGAGTTGGGAGGTGGCCTATGAGCTGGAGCTTCCCCCAGGAAGCAAGGTCCACAATGTGTTTTATGTCTCATGCCTGAAAAAGGCTTTGGGACAACAAGTTACAACAACCACCGAATCGCCTCCTTTGGATGATGGAGGGCACTTGACACTGACACCAAAAGCCATTTTGGAGAACAGGGAAAGGAGGTTGAGGAGTAGGGTCATCAAAGAATACTTGATCAGGTGGAAGGACTTGTCGGTTGAGGATGCCACTTGGGAAGGTGAACAACTCTTGCAACATCTTGCATCGTAGTTGCTTGAGGTCAAGCAACATCTGGGAGGGGAGCACTTTAATGTCCTTTCTTAATAAATTTGCTTATGGAGATTCCACATTTTTGCAATTTTTGGAGTTAACACAATTTTGGATGCCAGACTCAGGAAAAGTGGGTAAAAATTGAAGTTGGTGGGTTGTGGGGCCATCCCTCAAGGAAATATGCACTCCTTGGAGGAAAATTGGATTTTGTGGGAAGGAGGCAAGGCGGGGAGGTCAAAATAGTGGGATGAGGGACCCACAAAGGGAAGGCGAGGCAACAATTATAAATAGGGAATGGAATGCAACATTTGGGACCTTTTGCTAATTTGACATTTGAAGCATTTTTGCTCAAAATGGTTCGCTGGGTCACAAAGTGTCGTTCAACATACGAGATTTCTAAGGGTAAATCTCAACTCCTTTGGTGGACCTTGAGATCCACCCTAGGAGAGGCTTGACACGTCCTTGGAGGTATTCCGAAGAGATTACATGGAATCTCGAGCTGCACCGTGGAGCAATATGGGTGCAGAATATGCCCACGTGCTCTTGTGGAGAGGCTGTTCCGAGTTGAGCTAGTCCGGGTTTTTGCAGGTTACCCTCTTAGTCATTCTACAACAATTTCATAGTGGATTTGTAGGCTGAGGGTGTGACTATTGCCCAGGTTGAATTATTCTTCCTCGGGCCTACGCAGAGGAGCTTCTGGACTGCACAGTGCATAAAGGGGGTTGTTTGTGGGTGAGACTTGACCGAGGGTTTGATGCTAGGCTTGCTAGGAGGTATAAGGAGGATTGTTCACGGGATTTGCTGAGCATTTTGGAGGGGTTCTAGTGGCTGATTTCCTTTAGCACAAATTATCGAGTTCGTGGAGGAGCTCACAAGAATTGGGCGTGATTTTGGGAGGTTGGAACTAGACCAAACCCTTTCTGGGTTTTTGTGCATTTGTGGAGGAGAGCCCTAGATTAATTTGGCAGATTTTTATGAGCACTCTAGGGGGCTCAAACAAGGGTTTCTTCCAACCAACAATTGCAGAATTTTAGGGCCAACATAGAGCTTGAAGATAAAACGCTTCTTCACATTCGGGCAGATCATTTTCTTACTTGGGGTTGTCTAGCTTGTTGATTTGGGGTAGCATCGGAGGTGATTTAGCCATGAAAATTGGTGGAGAGGCTAAAGCACATGAGATCTCCAAGACCTAGAAATGGTTTGGGCAGATTCTAACCGGTTTGGGAGATATTAAAATAATTAATATTTTTAATGGAGTCTCTAAGTCTAAACTTAGGGAAAATAAAATATTAATGTGTATTAATATGAAACTGTGTTAGAATGGTCCAAAACATATGGATCAAGCTAGATCTAATCTTAGCCATTGATTAGGGACTTAATCTCGGTCGTTGATTTGTCAATGAGAAAAGTATAAGAGGAGGCTTGAGGGTCAATTGGAGAATACACCAGAGTGATTAATCATTCGATTTGCTAGAGCGGGGTTGCTAAGCAAAGTCGAATCAGTGATCAGTAGCGAGGGGCAGTGAGTACTGGACAGAGAGGCAGAGATAGTGCCAAGAGACCATCGTAGCGGCAAAGAGTGAGATGCAGCAACCAGAGTAGGCCACGCAGAGACAGTGCAGAGGCCAGAGGGCCTGCGTCATCCACGCAGAGGGCAGCAGGAGTGATGCAAAGGGTCCCAGAGGCTGTGCAGTGCCTTAGAGGGCTCTGAGGCTGATGCAAAGCAGCAGGAGGTTGACGCAGTGCTTCAGAGTTGCTAGAGAGGGTTTTGTGGGACATGTTTTCTGAATACTTGTTTCTGAATAGAGAGGTATTATTGTCGGTTATTTTTCTCTGTCGGGTGAGCTAGTTTGGCACCTAGTTGTACTCAAGGAAATACTGCATAATAATAAACCCTCATAATCGCTGCACTAGATTTCCTGCATTGGGTTTTTCCAGGGACGATTGTCCAAAAATAACGGTGTCACTTGTGTGTTTATTTTCTTTCACCTGTTGATCTGTATATGTTGAGACTGTATTGTGTTTATTTCGTTAGTTATATGTCTTAAATAACTTGTTCAGAATTAACAAGTAGAAGAAATAAACTAGAAGAATACAGATTAAATTTCTAACGGATAGACTTAGAAATTTCAACATGGTATCAGAGCATGGTTGCAGATCACAGGAGAGCTGAAGGCATTAGCTAAGCAGAGCATTTGCAGCAGAATTAGCTGTCCCGAGTGACAAAAGCTGATCTATGCAGAAAACGACAAAAGAAGGGTTGACACAGAGGGACTGCATCATCAGTTTGGGCCAGAGAGAGGCCAACGCAGAGGCTGAGGAGGGCAGAAAGAGGCTCACACAGAGCCATGTAGAGACCAGGAGGGTTGACGCAGTTGGCTGAGGGAGTTGTTTTTCTAGTGTTGGGATTGCGCAGAGCCTAGAGGGTCAGTCCTTTAGTTGTTGGGGCATAGGAAGCTTTGGGCAGTTTGCGGGAGCGAAGCTGGTGGGGTAGTGTGGTTAGAATTGTACCTAACAAGGCAAAACCAATGTAGAGGGAGTTGCTACCGAGGTGGATTTTTAGCCAAGGAATCCGGATTAGTGTTGCAGGTGCACAAAAGATCAGAGTGGTGCAACTTGACGATTGGCAGGAGGATTTCTAGAAGGGAAATCGTGACTCAGAGGGAGTCTAGCAGAGGACTTCCAGACGGGAAGTAGCGACTCAGAGGGAGTCGAAGAGAGAACTTCTAGAGGGAAGTAGCGACTTGGAGGAGTCAAAAGAAAGAGCAGAGAGATGGCCATGAATGGACTGAGGGATCATAATAGGCTAGATGGGGCGTCCAACTTTGTCATCTGGAAGGCCAGGATCCTGTCTATTCTGTGTGCCATGAGTGCTCATGTACCTTTAGAGAAGAGGTGGGGAGACATCGAGCTGTAGTCAGGAAGACTACAGGCGATGAGGGGCAGGATCTTTGAGGTACCCAAACTCTTAGATTATACCATGCTACGGGAGCCCCGAAGAGAGAGTAGCAGGACTAGCTGATGTTAGTAGAAACGGATGCGGATGAAGCAGTAGAGTGCTACAGTGCAATGGTCCCGGGCAGTGCAGAGCTAGTAGGTTGCAGAAGTGTGAGAGGCACAAAGGAGGTTGCAACAGTGCAGGATGGCACAGAGGGGTTTGCAGTGGTGCAAGAGGCAAGGACTTGTTGCAACAACGCAGAGGCAGTAGAGGGAGCACGTGTTAGCAATAGAGAGAGCTTCAACATCAGGAGTGTTTCTAACTTGACTGGCATGTTAGAAGTTGGGAGGATCAGTTACTTACTTCCCAGTAACTGAGTTGCAGTGCAGTAGCAGTTGGCAGTAGCACGATGCAACATGATGAGAGGGAGGTGCAGCGCAGACGCAGTGTTGTGAGGATGGACTAGCAGCAACATGGATGTAGAGAGAGTTGTCATACGGATGCAGCAGTGGCAGTGGCAGGGCCATGGGCAGTAGTACAAGATGTAGTAGTGCAGACGATGTTGGGCGGGGAGGCCTAGCATCAGCACAGGTATTGGTGCCGGATAATCAGTGTGATGCTCAATGCAGAGTATTACTAGAGCACAGTCCTCGCTAAAAGGGAGTGTTGATTTGGGGTAGCATTGGAAGTGCTCTAGCCATGAAAATTGGTGGAGAGGCTAAAGCACATGAGATCTCCAGGACCCAGAAATGGTTTGGGCAGATTCTAAATGGTTTGGGAGATATTAAAATAATTAATATTTTTAATGGAGTCCCTAAGTCTAAACTTAGGGAAAATAAAATATTAATGTGTATTAATATGTAACTGTGTTAGAATGGTCCAAAAGACATGGATCAAGCCAGATCTAATCTTAGCTGTTGATTAGGGACTTAATCTCGGTCGTTGATTTGTCAATGAGAAAAGTATAAGAGGAGGCTTGAGGGTCAATTGGAGAATACACCAGAGTGATCAATCATTCGATTTGCTAGAGCGGGGTTGCTAAGCAAAGTAGAATTAGTGATCAATAGCGAGGGGCAGTGAGTACTGGACAAAGAGGCAGAGATAGTGCCAAGAAACCATCGTAGAGGCAGAGAGCGAGACGCAGCAGCCAGAGCAGGCCACGCAGAGCCTAGTAGAGACAACGCAGAGCCTAGAGGGCCTGCGTCATCCATGCAAAGGGTAGCAAGAGTGACGCAGAGGGTCCTAGAGGCTGCGCAGTGTCTCAGAGGGCTGACGCAGAGGGTTTGAGGCTGATGCAGAGCAGCAGGAGGCTGACGCAGTGCTTCAGAGTTGCTAGAGGGGGTTTTGTGGGACAGGTTTTTTGAATACTTGTTTCTGAATAGAGAGGTATTATTATCGGTTATTTTTCTCTGTCGGGTGAGCCAGTTTGGCACCCAGTTGTATTCAAAGAAATATTGCATAATAATAAACCCTTAGAATAGTTGCCCCAGATTTCCCGCATTGGGTTTTTCCAGGGTCGATTGTCCAAAAATAACGGTGTCACTTGTGTGTTTATT
This sequence comes from Pinus taeda, assembly GCA_000404065.3. NCBI lineage: Eukaryota > Viridiplantae > Streptophyta > Pinopsida > Pinales > Pinaceae > Pinus > Pinus taeda. The sequence goes on from APFE030330028.1 coordinate 124,213, forward strand.
TTCTTTCACTTGTTGATCTGTAGATGTTGAGACTGTATTGTGTTTATTTCATTATTTATATGTTTTAAATAACTTGTTTAGAATTAACAAGTAGAAGAAATAAACCAGAAGAATACAGATTAAATTTCTAACAGATAGACTTAGAAATTTCAACATAGCTTTTTTTGGCAAGGGCAGGTGCACACATTCCATATATTTAGTACTCTCTTGATAATATAATGGCTTAATTTGGCGCAATTCTGGTGTAAATTTTATGGGTGTTTAATTGTTGTCTAAATTTTTGTGTTGCATGTGTACTTTGCTTAAATATCACTGTTAATTTTCCTAGTAGGAACATTATAGTCTTTGATGATCAAATAATGAATTCACTACAATGTAAGTAAGTCAAATAATATCTTCAGAATACTGAAATTGTGGTAAGAGAATAACTTAGATTTGAAGAATTGTTGTAGTTTTGAAGGAAAGAGGTGCAAAGTTTGGGAAGAAATCATCTATGGAAAAATGTGCATTAATTTGGGTCTTTTTAGGAATTGTTATTGCAAAATCTAATAGCCTAGTGCAAAGCCTAACTAGGTACTCTAGTTTTAGGGTAACCTCAGATCAACCACCATTGTCACTGTTACCTCACAATCTAGCAGAGCCTGAGGAGGGGAAACCTAAGGGACAACTACTAGACTAAGTGACAACAACGGGACGATGACCCATTGTCAACTCAGTCAATCTCCCTTGCTCTTTATGGACTTTCACGGATGGGAGGAGTTCGGTAGGTAGGAAATCACTTGAAATGGATACGTCAATAACAGGGGTTAAGTGATTTCTCAAAACCCATTCAAGGAGAGACACAATAAAGGCTCAATGCTTCAAAGAAGCTAACACACTCTCTTAGAAAGACCTTGGGGAGAGAAGATCAAGACCTAGGGTTTGAGATATGAAATGGTAATATGTATTCCTAAGGTCAAGACTTTAGGGGATGAGGTAGGACCTCTCAAAGGAACTCTATGTAATGGCTTAACACTTCTAAAAGGATATTCACTCTCTTTGATAGACCTAAGGAAGGCTTGCGCTAGACCTAGGGTTTTATGAATAAGCATGGGAAGAAATACTTCCAAGGTACTCATTAGGTCAAGGCAAGGGAGCATAAAGGGCTTCTTATGATTTATTCTAATGAATACTAAGCTCATACAACCCTCAAAGAAGTCCCCAAGGTGAGAGAGGAAGACCCATGTTTCCCCTCTTGGAGTGACACCTAGGGCAAGAGATTTTATGGATGAAACCCAAGTGGATGCCCACCAAACTTGGAATATATGTAGCCTAGACCCTAAGCTTGATGTGTGGACGCTAAGATTCTTAAAAATTCACCTCCCTAAAATTTCGCCGCAAGCCCTAGATGTCTGCCATACCTTTAGGAGACTTAAATTTAGGAGGAGAAAATATGGAGAAGAGAAGAGTTGATCGCCAAACTTCTTGGACTAGTCCCTAGTCCTTTGGGCTATGGAGTCTTAGATGATTTAAAATTGCCCAAAACAGTCCTCAGGAGGGTAAAAATTGATGCACTAGCAACCAACGTTTAACATTTACCCACTCAAGATTTAGGGAGTTTTATGGAAGAAAGACAAAAATTTCATCCACTAGGAACATTCATCATTTGCCATACAATGAGTAACATATGCAATTCCCAACCAAGAAGCTTTCCAAAAATGATTTTAATAATTAGGGCATAATAGCATTAACCTAGTTGCAACAATTCCATACATTAGACATAATTCCAAGAAAATATTGAACAAGAAGCACTTACAAGATGACGATATGATATATCCATGCACAAATCATGAGATAGCTCCAAACAGGATCGAAAATTTCAGCTCCAAATGTCAAAATGCATCTAAGAATCTCCAAAGAAAAAGTGCGAGTTCTTTTACAAGAGAAGAATCCAAGTGATGATGATGAGTTTTCTGACAAATGAAACTCACTTCTATTTATATGAGCCTCTCCCTAGTCGAATTAGCCTAATGAGCAACCAAAATTATAAAATAATGTGCCAAGAAGGAGTCTTGGTTACAAGCCAACTAAGTCGGTATCACAAGTCATGAAAAAGCGATCCATAACTAAGCCGAATTGATGACATCATATGTAGAAGAGCTTTTGGAGGGCTTCGATTGAGTCCTCTAAGTGCCATGATTAGAGAGAGGGATCCAATAAAGATGAATTAGGGATGGCCCCTAATTTTCCATGTAAGTCATCATGTGGGTCCCCAAAGTGGGTTTGGGGCACATCTGTTGGTCTCATGGGTCTCCAAGTGAAAGAAAAGCCTATACAATGCTCCAAATGAGGGCTCTGATGATGGTTCCTACCCTCTTATGTCCCAAGGATGAGATAAACCTCCTCTGGGCCTTGGATCAACTGCGTTGATGATGCTAAGCCGATTGGGCCATGCTAGTCCAAGTGCATCATCTTGCGCATAATGTGGCGCAATGAACAAATTGCTGAAGGTGCTGAGGGTGCCCTTGGCATGAAATGATGCTCTAACACATGATGGAGTCCCATGGCTCTCAACACATTTGCTACAAATATCAATATGATCCTCTGGTGGGCTTGGGCCCTAGTGTAGTTGCCCAACCCATGATGAAACCACCTGCCAATTGTTAGTTTTTTTAGCATCGGATGTGTTCTAGCTTTGAAATTTTGTGGGGAGGCTAGAATACACAAGATCTCCAAAACCCATAAATCGTATCTGGAAATTCCACCTAGAGACGACTAAATTAAAATAATTAATCGTTTTTTAATGTTTCGTAAGTCTAAACTTAGGAAATATGGTTAATTAAAGGGTATTAATTAAGTCACAGTGAGAATCTTCTAGAAAAAGACATGGATCGAGTTCTAGTTAATCTTAGCCATCGATTATGTTCTAATCTTGGCCGTTGATGTCTCAATGAGAGATTATAAGAAGAAACTCGACGGGTTTGGAGAATAAACACTGGCAGCTACTCAGTTGCCCATGCAGATCGATTTTGTTAGTGGCTGAAGTTCAACAGAGGAGATAAAGCCAAAGGGTGAGTTGCAGGGGAGAGAGAGAGGGTATCAGCAATGGTCTGGGAAGTGTAGGACGAATTCCGGAAGAGATAATAGGAGGAGAGACACAGTCCACTAGAGCACTGCGCAGTCACTGTACAAAGGGTGACGCAAAGACACCAACTTATGGATAGAGGGTCCATCTCGGGTTCAGGGAGTCGCTGTGGAGAGTGAGAAATTTATCACTAAATTTCTCTCAGTGTTTTTCCTTTGTTTTGTTGTCCGAATTCTTGTATTTGAATTTTCGCTAAAGAATTAATAAAGAAACCCTTATCTGCTGCACTGGTTTTCTCATATTGGGTTTTTCCATGGGCAATTGTCTAAAAATAACTGTGTCAATATTTTTTTGTGTGTGCTAGAATTTCTCTAATTTTCTAGTATTTATTTTTCTGCAGTATTTGTTCTGTGAAGGTTGCAACGTATATGTTTCAATATTTGCCTTAGGAAACTGCAAATAGTTTGTTTAATTAATTTAACAAATAAAATAAATATTATCAGTTGTTGCAGTAGGATTCCGGGTTTCAGAATTTTCACATGGTATCAGTGCTCAGCTTGGAAGCCAGAGTGCTCAGTGGCAGACAGGAAGAGGAATTTCAAAGCTCTGCGTAGGCAGCAGTTCAAAACCCTCAGAGGCAACGCAGTTCCTTTGGCCAGGAACGTCGTGTTTTTGAGAAGAAGTTTATTTCTCGAGAGAGTTGATAGAGAACAAATTTTGTAGATCAAAGATTACCAGAGGTAAAGGGAGCAACAATATTTTCCTTGCAGAGCAGATCTTTAGTTGGGACGCAGTTATTTTCTAGCAGTTTTCTAGTGCAGAATAATGTCAGGAAGGAAAGGAGAAATAACACAGAAAATCATGGATAGAATCAATAGTCAAGAAGCCTCAAAATTATCTTCCAGGTTGGAGGATGAGTTCGCATGCTTGTCAGGTTCAACATCATCTAGTGTCTGGTATATTGATAGTGGAGCTTCAACTCATATGACAGGAACTAGAGAATATTTCTCTAGCTATCAGGAGGAGCAGATGGACTTCTAGATCACTATGGGCAACAAAACTAAATGTACTCTGGTAGGGAGAGGCACCATAGAATTTCATATAGAAACAGTAATCAACACCAACGCTACTAATGTACTATATGTGCTAGGATTGAGGATGAAACTAATTTCAGTGTCCCAGTTACAGGACAAGGGATACAATGTATACTTTGTGGGGAAGAAAGTGTATGTCAAACACTCTAGCTGGAAGAAGGTGAGACAGATTGGAGCTCGGAGCAACAAGTTATACAGGTTGTAGCTCGATTCTCCAATGGCACTGACAAGCAGTAATAATTGTTGAAAATGCAACAAGATGATGGAGCTTAGTGAAAAGAAGTCGCCTTCACTAAGTGGGCCCGCAGGATATTTTTGGCGCAAAGTCTATTTTTAGAATATGTCTATTTTTAGACATATGGATCATGGTCTATGAGTTGCAGGATGCTATTTATGGATGATTGGTCATGTTGGTAAAAATAGATGGACTTCT
>APFE030330028.1:143249-200159 GCA_000404065.3 Pinus taeda
TTTGAACCCACATCATTCCTACACCCCTCATCAAGGAAATCTGATATGGTTCTACGCCTTAAAGATGATGACCTTGAGCCTCCATATCCACTGCCTTGGGAGGATGCTGAAGGAGTTCTTTGTGATTGTGAGCTTGGTTCAAAGAAACCCCTTGATTTTTTTGATTTGTATTGGGCTTCCTCCTCCTCCCTTATGTATTTGGTTCTATCCGCTGTTGGACACCGCTGGACAAGTTTTTATTCCTATTTGTTTGTCTCCATCCCATGGCCTTTTCCCGCAGAGGTGTTTTTTGGCACGGGTGTATGAACCTGTGTAATCATTGTTGCAATGGGGGCAATGAAATTTAGTGGTTCCACCCCCTCTCCCTGTTTCAGGCCTGTTAACATATTTCCACAATGGGGTTTGGTCTTCTTTAGTTTTTTGAGAGTCATGTTCACCCTCCTCCAGCTCCTACTCACCGGGGTTTTCATCAATTTGACCTTCCCCAGCTTCTTCATCCCCCTCTTCAGTTTGGCCCCTCCGTTTCCTACCCTCCACCACCATAATAACCATAAAAGGGACCAGAAAGAGGAAAATGCCTAGAAATATGGTGAGGTCCATGGTGTTTGATGTTTGTAGGGTTTTCATTCAACAATCTGCAAATTAATTTCATTTATTGGCATTAATTAACTTAATTTATTAATTTAATTGCAATTCATCATTTTAATACTCAATAAACTAAATTAAATTCCCTAAATTACTACCTAACTAAATTAAACTAGTTAGATTAGCTAAATTGTTAACTTACTTACCTCTGCAGGCTTGCTCCTCGCTCCTTCCTCCTCGCTCCTTGCTCTTCCTTGCTCCAAACTCTTGCTCTTCAAGCTCTTCCAATTCTTCAAACATTCACAATGAAATGTTTTTAGGCCCAAAGGGCCTTTTAAAACAAAAAAAATTTTAAAAAATTTTGGTTTTTTTCGGGTTCGCGGAATTTTTTTTCCGCCGACCTGCTCCCGGCCAACTCAAAATCGCTCCCGGGCTTTAAAAATCGCTCCGGGAGTGACGGAGCGGCCGCTCCCAAAATCGGCAGGGAGCGAAAATTTTCAGGTAGGGAGCGCGCTCCCGAAAATCGCTCCCGTCCGGGAGTGATTTAGGGAGCGCGCTCCCGAGCCGCTCCCGCCCGGAGCGCGCTTCGGGAGCGGGTTCGAAGGGGGGGGGGCGCTCCCCCGCAACTATGGTCCAGCTGCATTATGTTCCCATAGGAGATTAGGTAGCAGACATGCTCACGAAAGCTCTAGGGAGAGTTAAGTTCATCCAGCTCAGGGAACATATGGGTATGGTGGAGAACCCGTTTCAGTAGTAGAAATAGATGGATTCTCAATTGCAAAAACAACAGATGAGAGGGAGTTGCAGTGTAGATGCAGTAGTTGACAACAATACAACAGGGTCGACAACAACACAAATGCAATGCATATCAGAGTTGCGCAGTGGTTGATGGGCAAAAACAGCCAAACATCAACAATGTGACAGGAGATGATGTAGAGAAAAGGGTGTTGTTTCAGTAGGTTGCAACGCTAGAACACATTCCTCGCTAATAGGGAGTGTTAGTTTTTGTAGCATCGGATGTGTTCTAGCCTTGAAATTTTGTGAAGAGGCTAGAGTACATGAGATATCCAAAACCCAGAAATCGTTTCTGGAAATTCCACCTAGAGATGACTAAATTAAAATGATTAATTGTTTTTTAATGTTTCCTAAGTCTAAACTTAGGAAATATGATTAATTAAAGGGTATTAATTACGTCATGGTGAGAATTTTCTAGAAAAAGACATGGATCGAGTTCTACTTAAATCTTAGCCATCGATTATGTTTTAATCTTGGTCGTTGATGTCTCAACGAGAGATTATAAGAAGAAACTTGATGGGGGTTGGAGAATACACACCAACAGCTACTCAATTGCCCATGCATATTGATTTTCTCAGTGGCTGAAGTTCAACAAAGGAGATAGAGCCAGAGGGTGAGTTGCAGGGGAGAGAGAGAAGGTATCAGCAGTTGTTTGGGAAGTGTAGGACGAATTTCGGAAGAGGCAATAGGAGGAGAGACGCAGTCCACTAGAGCAATGCGCAGAGGGTGACATAGAGACACCAACGTATGGACAGAGGGTCCATCTTAGGGTCAGGGAGTCACTATGGAGAGTGAGAAATTTATCACTAAATTTCTCTCAGTATTTTTCCTCTGTTTTGCTATCTAAATTCTTGTACTTGAATTTTTGCTAAAGAATTAATAAAGAAACCCTCACCTGCTGCATCGATTTTCCCACATTGGGTTTTTCTGGGGACAATTGTCCAAAAATAACTGTCAATATTTTTATGTATGCGAGAATTTCTCTAATTTTCCAGCATTTATTTTTCCGCAGTAACCTGCAGTGTATATGTTTCAATATTTGTTGTAGGAAACTGCAAATAGTTTGTTTAATTAATTTAACAAATAGAAAAAATATTATCAGTTGTTGCAGTAGGATTCCGGGTTTTGGAATTTTCGCACCAATTATGTATAATAATTCAGGTAAAATAATTCATTAGTGCATCTAACTGAACCAAGCTTGTCAATCAAGGCACAAATGAGACTTCATAATGGGCTTTCCTTCCAAATTTGGGGTTTTATGCATGTAATAGTGTTACCTCCCTAGGTAGGAGTGGCTAATAAACAACCCTATTAGGTGTTCCCAACTCTTAAGGGGAAAGACAGGTGCAAGGTACATCCTTCAATTGATAGGGGTCATGTGAATAATGATGAGGTGGAAAGGGACACAAGGGTCTCAAAGCCAAATGTCATGGGTTCAAGTGTGGTAATGATGATGACTGCTGATATATTTAGGTGTATAGATGTAGGAGGGAGCTATTGTGGATACATGAGTTACCCCGACCTTTATGTTTCCACCCTTCTTCATTTTGTCTTTTGGTTTTTCTTGATTTTTCTTTGTATCACTGCTCGGGGCTCCAAGAGATGAGAGCATGTTGTGTATGATATAAGTAGTTATTACCCCCTTAAGGTGGGGCAATTCATCGCCCACTAGGGGTTGGGATGTGCATGGGTTCCTTAATGATGCGGGGGCACTCATGGGGCCCTAGGAAACAGGGTGATGGCCATAATGAAGGGGTAGAACAGATGTTTGGCTTTTGCCCAAATGCTATTTTAATGTTTTGACCATCTTTTGTGTTTTATAATATTCTTTTCTTTTGTTTGTGGCCATGATATGCTTTTAACCATTTTTTTTCTTTTTTAAACTGCATTAACCTCCGGGGCAACATTTCTAGCTCGATCCAAACATGTGGACAAGGGGAGGGTAGGGGGTATACCAATGCCTTTTGGAAACAGTGGTCTTGTGGACACAGAGGGGGAAAATGATGAAATAAGGATTGTAATGTGTGGAGGGGAGTGAAAAATGTGAAATGGGAAAATGGGACCGTGCTAACAAAATCAGGGTTTCCCAAGTAGTGCCCTTCCTTAAGCTATAAGCCAATAGGGGAGATCCCATAGGATTAGGATTGAGGATTAACCCCCCATTTAAGGTGAGGGAACAAAACTACAACCAACACCCCTCCTCCTTCCAAGTCACCCAATAATCCATGCCTAGTGTGCCCAAGGAAAAACAATCATAAGCACCCGATTGCACAATGAAAAACACACCTTTAGGATTGGATAGCCCATCTTCAAACATACACTCTTGATAGATGAGTGAGGGGACATGTCATTGGCTCACGGTGCGAAGATCAAATGTCATAATATATCAGCTACACTGGTTGCTGTCAGGGGTTGCTGGCTATTGACTGCAGACAATTCTAGGAGAAAAATCCTCCTATGGGGTCATACACTTTTGGTGGGTAACATCTGGCTCCAATTGGGACTTGAGCTCACTATAGAGTGCACGAATCATGTCCTCGAATGGGAGGTCATGAGGACACCAATAATCCTCGGGGACCGTAGACCTTTACGCTACACATCACAAACAATTGTTGGAAGCATCAATTCTATGTTGTTTCAATTACTTTAGCCCAACTCAATTCCTCAATTAACAATATTTCAATAGCAATTAATTCTTTTCATCAATCAATAGTAATTGAAGATAGAAAAATAATGCAATGACAATAGGAGACAATCAACATATCAACAAGAGACAGAAATTTGGTCATAGACCAGGGAAAAAAACCCACAAGGGGGAAAACCCTTTGTAATTCTTATTCTATTAGATTGTCATAAAATGTTCAGTAGAGAGTACAATGAGCCAATACAAAACTATCCAACAAAATCAATCAAACAATATCCAAGAATGATCCTAGCAACAATACTGATCAGTGTTAACTTTTCCATTGCGGTCAACTGTGGTCACCTGTAAAAATGAAACCCTAAGTCCCAGTCGCACGAAGGGAGAGTCATGCGTGCCACTGAAGCTTTTCGGCCGCACGGATAGGCCTGGATGCGTGCAATTGCAGCGAAAAAATTCGTGTGTCAACCCTATGGTTGGAAACCAAAAACCCTAATCACCCCTGCAAGCTTTAGAACCTGCAGTTTCGGACCTGTACAATCCAATATTTGCGAACTCACTTCAGACCTATGCAAGCCAATACAAAGAAGAGAGAAGAAGATGCTTGATGATGATGTCCAAGTGAGGGTCACTTGACTTGTATTTATAGGCTTGCAAGGGTGTCTAATTTGCTTTTAGGGCTGGCCTGTTGTAATGTTCCTAGGTAGGAATATAAGTGATATACAAAGCATGCAAACAATCCAGTGATCAGAAAAACAAAATAGACATTAAGCACCCATGGAAACACTGGAAATAAAGAACTGCTGAGCCATTTTATTACTTCCTCAGGAGAAAAATACAATAATAAATAGAATGGTGCACTTGGGCTTGTCTCAATGGACAAGCATGACCAAACCTAGGTGAGAAAATGCTGAACTGAAGGCTGCTACAACTGCTGCACCAAACTGAACTGTGCTGCCAAGAAAACTGCTTTGTCTGTTCACTTCGAACAGCTCGAATCAGTGCTTCTCGTGCTCAGAAAATTATGATATTTCAGCTTCTGACTCCTTGGCCAAAACCCAGAAAAACCCACGAAGGAATTTAGCTAGTTCAGACTTCTGAAATTCAACCCCCAAGGAGCCCAACCTCAGTTGCAGCTGCGAAACTCAGCCTGGTGGTTTAAGGTTGTAAAACCTCCTGGAAAGTGTCCAAAAACTCTGAGATGACCCCTCCTATAGATCTCTAGACTTCCCAGATGAATTTCCGGGCTGTAGCTCTTGCCCTCAAGACCCATGAAATTGCTGAACTAGCTCTCTGTGCTGTCTCCCAGGCCTTTAATTCGAACTGCTGGGTTTCTGGCTTCTTGGCTCCAAAACTCTCACTGAATGCTTGGCCCAATGTTGTCCTTCAGGTTCCTTGGCTCCTCCGACAATTCGCTGATCCAAGGTGGCTCTATTTCCCTCTGCGTTTTCTCACTGTGGCCTAGAAATACGCACTCCCTGAGTGTAGCTGAGTGATTGTGCTGTAGATACTCCTCAAAACTCTTGAAAATACTTGTGGAACTGCTTTCCTATGGTGGCACTCGAAGTCCCCGGAAAGTAAGGTTGAATCTCCCACTTGAGAGATTCATGGTTGAACAATCGGTTGACTCAGCTAAGCATCTCGAGCAAACAATCAAGTAATTTCGATGTACAAGGTTGAATGAATGAACCAAATGAGAGCCTCCTCCTTATGACTTTGTGGGCCTTCCTTGCCTCATGTGGGGCCCTCCAATCAGCGATTCGAATTCCCTTCAGGCCCATCGAATGGCCTAGTTCGAATTCCCACGTGGGTGGCTCCCACCTTCCACTAGCAATCTAATTTAGCCGAAATTTCTTCTAAGTTCCTAAGTTGAAACGGTACTTTTCCTTAGCAAAAAATGTGCAAAAATGTGTAGAAATAAACCTGTTACAAATGTATTTGGGAAGGGACATGACACCTGTCCTTTTGTGCACATGTGGGCTTCATTTCAAAAAGACACTTTCCCTTCTCCAAATCCAGTGTTTCAAAGGTCAAAATTTGTCCTCTCAAAAAGAGGAATCTAGTCCCAAGATTGGAATTTGTCACTGAGTTGCCAAATTAACTCTCCCTCTCAGCTAAGGAGAAATTCCAACTAAATTATGTGATCATCATATGTATTCTGTCATCATCTCATGTCTCATCTCTGCTCAACTCTATATGTTGAATCATTCTTGAATCTAAAGAAGAATCATCAGGAGCTACAACTACCACCCTCTCATGGCAATGAGGAAGGACCTATGGGACACTCCCACCTCATGTCCATGATAGTGGGGAAGGTATTATGGGACACTCTCACCCCAAGTCATCTGATGGGGAGCGTGCATCTTCCACCATATGTTGAGTAAGAAGCGAGATATAATATCTCATCCATCCTATTGCTTCCTGATCTTCCCAACAATGACCCTCAAGAATCATGTGGTAGAATGCCTGCATCATGATCGAGCTTGGGTGAGATAGCCAACTTACCAAAGGTAAGGATCACACACCCCCAAGCTTTCTCAACCCATTGGCCAGACAGGGAGCGACAATCCCAATAAGCCCAACTTGTGGGTATGATGCCAACTGGGGTATACTCTACTAGACCAAGATAGGGGAGCTACGTCTTCCACCCTATGGGTGACAGATAGGGGTGATACCCTATTGTCCAGAGATCCCTCAACCCCAAGAGCCCTCAATGCTCCATTCCCTCCTTAGGGAGCTCAACCAAGGGGGAAGAACTATGCTCAGTGTTCTCGATTAGTGGTGCCCCTTATCAAGAGGGGTCACTTCCATTAGTCCATGCTGCTCTCTGAAGACCAAGAACTTCTCTTTCGACAAAGCCTTGGTGAGAATATCTGCAATTCGCTCATCTGTCGATATGTGATGGGGTCTAACGACTCCTCTATATACCATGTCTTGAATGTAATGATATCGAATCTCTATGTGCTTGGACTTGTCATGAAATACGGGATTCTCTGCTAATCAAATCCCACTCTTGTTGTCGCAATATATCACTATAGTGTCTAGGACTTGCTCAAACAACTCTTCAAAGAGCTTTTGCTCAAACAACTCTTCAAAGAGCTTTCTCAACCACACTGCTTCGCAGCTAGCCATGCTAGCGGAAATATATTCTGCCTCGGCGGTACTCAAAGCTATGGACTTTTGTTTCCTTCTCATCCAAGATATCATTGTAGATCTAAGGCTAAAACAACATCCAAAAGTGCTCTTCCTGTCAACAACATTTCCTTCCCAGTCAATGTTGGTATATCCTTGTAGTTTAACATGTTCGGCAAAATATCTCAGACCAAGGGCAATTGTCCCATGCAAATATCTCAAAATGTGTTTGGCAACGATCCAATGTGGATGGAGAGGGTCGGTCATGAATTGACTCAAGGTGTTCACTACATAGCATATGTTTGGACAAGTGTTCAGTAAGAACATCAAAGTCCCAATCAACTATCTATACTCAGATGGATTTGCCAAATCGAGTCCTGCAACTTCTCCACTTAGCTTCTTGAAATTCATCTCCATTGGTGTGGGCAAGGAATTGCATTCCGTCATTCCATATCTCTCTAACAAATTCACGACATATTTTCCTTGTGAAAGGAAAATCTCACCGAGCGTTTGCCACACCTCAAAGCCTAGGAAGTAGTGCATGAGTTCAAGGTCCTTCATCTCGAATTCAAAGGCTAGCTCCCTCTTACACTCGATCATCATGGGCTCGCTACCTGTCAAAAATAGATCGTCAACATATAGAACCAAAATCAATGGCATACCTTGGACTACTTTGAAGTAGAGGTTGGGATTGGTGCTGCTTCTTGTGAATCCAAGCTTCATCAGGTAACTATCTATGTGGGCGTGCGATCCTTTGGGGCTTGCTTCAAACCATACAATGCCTTCTTCAACTTGCAAACATGTGTCTTTTGATCCTCTACTTCAAATCCCTGTAGCTACTCAACATACACTTCTTCTTGTAACATGCCATGAAGGAATGTTGTCTTCACGTCCATCTGATGAAGTGTCCATCCTTGAATTGCAACAAGGGAAACTATCGAACGAATGGTGGTATATTGAGCCACAAGAGAAAATATATCATCATAATCTTCTCCCTCTTTCTTGGAGAATCGTCTTGCCATAGACCTTGCCTTATATTTCTCAATGCTTCCATCGACTCCATGTTTGATTTGGAACAACATTTTGAGGCCACGACAGATTTCCCCTTCGGTCTCGGCACAATATCCCATACATCATTATTCATAATGGATTCATACTCTTCGGCCATAACATCCTTCCAGACCTGTTCTTTCACAACTTCTTCAAAGGTGGGAGGCTTAGTTTGAATCATATTGCTCATTGCTTCAAGATATCCCTGGTACCTACATGGTTTCTTACTTTCTCTAAAAGTCATTCTGGCGAGAATGAGTTTCTCGACATCCTGTAATGTGTCACAAAGCCAAAGTGGCCTCTTCCTAGTAGGGAGATCACATGGAGGAGAATCCAAGGGGTCCATGGGATCATAAACAATGTCTCTCTTGAATTCAAGCATGGAAGGACCTTCTAAAATATCCATATCATCGTTCTTCTTCTTTGGAGGAGGAGGCAGAACAAGGTCCCTTGCTTTCCCGAGGGCAACATCTTCATCGAACGTTACATCCCTTCTAGTTTCAACCTTCCTTTGACCAGGAATATATGTTCTAAATGCTTTGGAATCTTCACAATATCCAACAAACGCACCTTTTCTTCTAGTGGTTTCCAATTTGTTTCTTTTGTCTTTTGGCACATGGAAATATAAGGGGCAACCAAATATACAGAGGTTACCAATGTCGAGCTTGATACCTATGAATACTTCTTCGGGAGTCTTGTTGTCCAATGCTTGATGAGGTGCCTTCTTTTGAACGTATATCGCTGCATTTGTTGCTTCTCCCCAAAGGAAATTCGACAACTTTTGATCATGGATCATGGCTTGGGTAGCTTCTTCAATACAGACCTATTCTTTCTTTCAGCCACTCCAATTTGTTCGTGATTATAAGGCACAATTGTCTCTTTCTTGATGCCTTCCTTCTTGCAAATATCTATGAATTCCTTTGAAATGTACTCTCTAGTGTTGGTAGACCTGAAGATCTTAATTTTCGACCAAAGAATTGAAGACTTTGAACAGGTCGAAGGCCTCATCCTTATGCGTCAAGTAATATATCCGGGTCTTCCTAGAGAAATCATTGATGAAGGTAATGTAGTAGAGATGGCCACCAAGTGAATGTATGAACATTAGACTACATATGTCAGAATGAATAAGATGGAGGATGTCTTTCATCTTGTTCTCACTAGAGGGGAATGGTCCCCTATCTTCTTTCCACTGGCACATCCAAGACATACTCCATCATGTTGGTCTTGAACATCGGGAATTCTAGAGACTAATTTCTTCAATTTCGCAAGGGCATCATAATGTAGATGGGCCAGTCTTCAGTGCCATAGCTCGCTTTGATGATTAGTATCATGGACCAATGCTAGAAGAGGTCTTCCATTGGCTCTATAGAGTCCTTAAAATCTAGATCCCAATGCGAATGCATCTCTCATAGGGGATCCCACTAGCCAAGTAAGTACTTTTCACTTGATGAAGGCAACCCTCATCCCTTTGTCTTTCAAAGCAGATATAGAAACCAAATTCTTCTTCAATCCCAACACATACATCACAACATGAAGCAAACCAGACTCCCTAGGATCTAGATCTATGTTGCAGGAAACGTGGTATAGAGGTCCGTTTCCGTACGGAAACGGGTACGAAACGCGGAAACGCGTTTGGTACGGCCGTGAAACGCGTTTCCGGCCGTACTGCCACATTTCCCGAAACGGAAACGTGGTCAGTACGGCCAGAAACGCGTTTCAGGGCCGTACAACCCACGTTTCTTCATTAACTTGTGTTTTTTTTAATTTGTTTTTCAATTTACTTTTAGGGTATGTTAGTGACTTCTTGTTGCTTCTAGATGCGTGTCTAAAGTTATAAAAGTAAATTTTTGCCCTAGTGTCGATATGCAATTCATCAGGAAGTTTGAGGGATATGCAGTTCATGGTAATGTTAAATTCTTAAAGTAAAAGTGATATTCTCCTTTATTTTTCATTTTCATCTTTTACTTAAATTTTTAACATTACCATGAAATGACTCAGGATGTTTGAGAGTGGTTTCACCCTCATTGGATTTCATATGGAGAAAGTAGAATTTTAGATCTCACTCAAAATCCAGCAGACTTATTTGTTTTTCAGGATTTACGATTGGATGAATGAAATGTTCCATTGGATTCTTATCATGTACTAGGGTATGAATTGTATTTATCAAGAAAACCAAGACCCTCTTGCACGGGAAACCCCAATAATCAGATCATGTAGGGTACTAGGGTATGAAACGTTGTAGTTATCAGAGCACTAAGGATCTGTTCGACTTTAGGAGGGACTCCCAATACAAAGTGGTCCTTCTAAAGAATGGGATGTGGATGCAAAAAATCATGATTTGGATCTCTCTCTGAGCCTTATATCTTTATTATACTTGCAACCTCATATAATATAAAATAAAAGTAATTTTGAGATTAGATAATATAAGTATGCTTTTGGATATTCCGATATTTTAGATTTTCATTATGTGATCATTCATGAGTAAATGTGATGTAAATTAAAATCTAATGTAAGTGCTAATAATTATATGATTATTTTGCTTTATGAATATACAAATATATATATATTATATTTATATATATTTATATTTAATTTTCAATATATATATATATATATTCGCGTTTCCCTGTTTCCAAAATTTGGGGAGGTCGCATTTCGTATCGCTTCCCGTTTCGGAAACTCGTACCGTTTCCTTGTTTCGTGCAACTTAGATCTAGATGAAATTTAACAGACCGAAAGCCTTTAATGGGATGAGTGGAGTTGTCTCCAAGGATAATCATCAAAGTTGACTCCCTCTTCACCAAATTAGAGAGAACTTCCTTATACCCAGAGAAATGATGAGAAGCTCCACTATCAACCAACCAACTTTCCCAAGTATCTGGAGGAGAGGAACTAGAAAGTGCAGAAAAAAGAATATATTCAGATTGATTAGCAATATTACTTTCATACTTGGTGTTTCTTGACTTCTTTTTAGGACGGTGGTCTTCTTCATGATAACTCGGAGCATCTCTTCTTCTTTTTTCATCTCTTCCATTATGATCATTTCTTTGATCATCTCCTCTTCTTCGATTATTTAACCTGTTATTGTTGCTTCTAGTGTTGTAGCGAGGACCATTGTTCTTCTCAGTGCAATCTCAAGCATAGTGACCTTTCTTGTGACAATTGTAACATTCAATGTGCGATGTTTCTCTTTCATTCCTTCTCTTTGAATTTCGAGGAGGAGGCTTCCTTGAATTTGATGGACCTCTTTTTCCTTCCTTTTTCTTGTTATGAGTAACGAATCCATTGGGCTCTCCTTCTTCATGCTTTTGTATCCTGCCTCAAGAAACCATCCTTGATTCTTCTTGAGTGAGCTTTCCAACAATCTCATCAAATGACAGGAAGCTATTGTTGCTTATAGTAGTAATGAAGGTTTCCTAAATAGGAGGGAGACCTCTAACGGTTACAATCACCAATTCCTTGTCAGGCGCAGTTTCCTCAACTCTTTGCAGTTGATCTCTAAGACGAGATATCCTCATAATGTAGGATTGCACAGACTCTCGTTAATTCATTTTCATATCTTTGAGTTGATCCTTCAAGGAGATTATCTCATTCAAATTGTTGACTTCATACATGCCAACTAGTTTATCATACATATCCTTAGACTTTTTCAAATTTCCAACACATGCAAGTAAATGATCTTGTAAACCAACAACTATAATTTTCTTTGTTTTTAACTCACCTTTCTTGTACTTGTTATTGGCAATAGCAGAAGCATTCTCCGAAGGCTTAGGTACTTTTCCTTGTATGTATTCCCAAACATCATTGTCATCAACGATGATTTCCAACCTGATCTTCCAAGCAACAAATTTAGATGAGTCCCCCAACTTCTCATTTTCCTTGAAGTAAGAGGTTGACATTTTGACTTGATTCGTTAGGCTCCTTCAACTTTTCCAAAGATGATTGCTTTAACTCTCGTCTCCTTTGGGCTTGTCCTTCACGTCAACTCTAATACCATGTTAATTTTTACCACTGTTCTATGCAGTTTCAATTACTTTAGCCCAATTCAATTCTTCATTATCAATCTTTCAATAGCAATTAGTTGTTTTCATCAATCAATAGTAATTGAAGATGGAACAATAATGCAATGACGATAGGAGACAATCAACACATCAACAAGAGACAAAGATTTGGTCAAAGATCAAGGAAAAACCCCATAAGGGGGAAACCCTTTGTAATTCTTCTTCTATTAGATTGTCATAAAATGTTCAACAGAGAGTACAATGAACCAATACAAAACTATCCAGCAAAATCAATCAAACAATATCTAAGATATGGTCCCAACAACAATATTGATTAGAGTTAACTTTTCCAATCTGCAGTCAACTGTGGTCAACTGCAGTCACCTGTAAAAATGAAACCGTAAGTCCTAGCCGCATTGAGGGAGATCCATGCGTGTGGATGAAGCTTTTCGACCACATGGATAGGCCTGGATGCGTGCGGTTGCAGCCGAAAAATTCTCGTGTCAACCCTGTGACTGTAAACCAAAAACCCTAATCACATGTGTGAGCTTTGGACCCTACAATTTCGGTCCTGTAGGAACCAATATTCGCAAACTCACTTGAGACTTGTGCGAACTAATGCAAAGAAGAGAGAAGAAGAAGATGCTTGATGATGATGTCCAAATGAGGGTCACTTGACTTGTATTAATAGGCTTGCAAGGGTGTCCAATTTGCTTTTAGGGTCGACCTGTCCTTTTGTGCACATGTGGGCTTCATTTCAAAAACAATTTCCCTTGTCCAAATCTAGTGCTTCAAAGGCCAAAATTGGTCCTCTAAAAAAGGAATCTAGCCCCATAATTGGAATTTGTCATTAAGTTGCCAAATTAACATGGCTCTCAACGCTCCACTAGTGGGTGTCAGTGTACTCCTTTGAAGGACTTGAGTCCTAGTGAAGTTGTAATATCCCGCTTCGATATTTCATTAAATTTCCATGATTTTTCTTCAAAAAATTATACTGTAAAATTTATTAACCAAATTACATAAATCATAATATGAAATCCACAACAAAACAATAAACATAAACTGCAATTCAAGATAGACAAGAGGAACATGTAGTAATCCTCAACCTTATTTTAATATTATGGAATTAGATATTACATGCTGATACAAATAGTGGAAATGGTTGAGACGACGACCTCCGGAAAATCTGCTACAACACTAAATCGGGCCTCCAAAATAGAAACTGGAAATCAATAAGTGCGCTTGTGAATTCTAGATGAATTCACCATGGGACGAGGTGGGTTTTCGTCCACTCTCACCGAATCATCCAAGGGTTTTTGTCTTGGGGCTATTGAAGTTGAGAACCTGATTCTTTGAACCTCACCAGTCATAAAATACAACAAATCTGAGATGTCCCAAATGATCTCATCCCCCTCCTTTTAAAGACTCGATAGATAGATCTCCGATCTTCTAGAAGTATGTTATTTTGATTATTTTAATATTATTCTAGAAGCTCCCCTCTTGACTCCATCTAGGTGACTTTTAATTTAATTTAATTTCACTTAAGTCATTTTTGGCATTTTCCCTTCAATTAATCATTTACCCCTTCCTTTATTTAATTAGGTGACTAATTAAAGTCATTTAATTCAGGAAAATGGTAAATAGCCCACCATATTTTCTCTGACCGCTGGAAGTCACTTCTCATCATCCCATACTATAGATCTTCTGGTTCTGGTTTGTTAATTTTAGATAACAATGGTATGTTCTATGCTTAAGAGCAATTTACTTCAATTTTTCTTATTAGCTCAATATCAATTTCCAGATTAGCAATCACATTAACATGATAGTAAATGCAGATAGAACATAAATAAAAAGCAAAAGACAAGCCAAGACAAAAGGACACAATATTTGGTGGGTGTCAGGGAAAAACCCCAATGTGGGGAAACCCTTTGATCAAGTCTTATTATTCTTCAAAAGTTCAGCACAGAGAGAGTACAATATACAAAATTCACTTGCCCAAACATAGTCAAATCTGTCTAGTCAAACAACAGTCAACAGGATGCCCTAACTAGAAAGTCAATGTTGATCAAATCAACAGAATTATTCCTCCAAATCAGCTTGGTCAAACCCAATGAATTTGGCCTCCAAAAACAGTCCAAATCAGCCCAAAACCGTCCTAAAAAAATTGGTCAAACTTGGTCAACACGCAGTCAAACCTGTGGTTAAACTTGCTGCGGTCAATGCTGGTCAAACAACACAAAAAATCTCAGTTTATTTGCCAAAGAATGCTGCCTGCCCAAACAGAGACAATCCCACAAAAATCGCAGTGAAACAAGGTCAAACACTGCCCGATCAATGCTGGTCAATCCTGCTGCAACTTGGTCAATGCAAAAATCAGAAAACGCTAGTCAAACTTTTGCATGTGTGGAGGAGAAGAAGGCTGCCCTGCAATTCGTACGACCCAAAAAGATGAGGGGAGAGAGAGATATGTGTGAGATGATGAATGTTCAAATGAGGTAGATGCTCCTTCTATTTATATGCAACATTGAGGGAGAAGAGACGTGACTTTTGGGCTTTTGACCCTACATTAGTTTGCTGGCCAACCTTGACAATTTGATCATAGAAGAAATAAATTCATAATTCCATTTATACATGTTAGAATGAGATGATATTTTGATCAATCGCATACCTCTCGGAAAGAGGAATCCAACAAAAGTATCATCTTCATCATATGCGCTGTCCAAGGTGGAATTTGGCCCTAGTTGCCAAATTTAACACTCCCTTTGAACTAGGGAGAACTCCACCTGCCAAACCATTTGACAATCTGTAGCATCCCTGTCATCCCTTCTCTGCTCTGCTGAACTATGAAGAAATAATGAAGAAGAAATGTTCGAGAGTGTATCATACCACTCTCCACTGACCCGAAGTCAGTCTCCATTGATCCCAGATCAATATCAAACATCCTAGCATAGGGTGTATGGTAGTACACGATGCATCCATCGGTAGTACTATGGACCCTATCCTCATTTCCTAACTCATTGGCCAGATGAGAGGTACTTCCCATGAGTCTCGGACTACATGGGTAGGATGTATCGACAAGCGAAGGTGAACCACTCATCCTTCTCATATGCCATAGGAGAAGGTGCACAACTCATCCTATGCATATCTCAACCATCATGGGGTATCACAAGGGAAGGTGAACTACTCACCCTGTACACAGTGCACCACAAGGGGAAGGTGAACCACTCACTCTATGGCCGCTCATCGCTCCAAGAAGTACCCCAAGCCCCCCAGAGCTCCCAGAGCTCAATATCCAACACAAACGGGACCCTCATAAGAGGGTCTCTCCACGACTCCAAGTGATTCACAGAAGGTTAAGAATTTGACCTTCCCTAGGGGCTTCGTAAGAATATTTGCGACTTGATCATCAGTCCCAATGTGATAGAGCCTTATTGCTCCTCATTATACCATATCCCGGATAAAGTGGTACCTGATATCAATATGCTTGGAGCGGTCATGAAACACAGGATTCTCAGAAAGACGAATCCCATTTTGGTTGTCGCAGAAGATCACGGTGGTATCCAGCACATGTCCAAACAACTCACTAAAGAGCTTCCTCAACCAAACAACTTCACAGGAAGCCATACTAGCAGCAATATATTCAACCTCGGCGGTGCTCAAAGCAACCGATTTCTACTTCCTTCTCATCTAGGATATCGAAGCAAAACCTAGTGAGAAGCAACATCCCAATGTGCTCTTACGATCCACCACACTGTCAGCCCAGTTAGCATCATAATAACCATGGAGCCCCACATTCCCGGCAGCGTATCTTAGTCCATAGGTGATTGTGCCCCGAAGATATCTCAAAAGATTCTTGGTAGCAATCCAATGTATGTAATGAGGCTCGACCATAAACCGACTCAATGTATTCACTGCAAAGCATATGTCCAGACGGGAGTTCACCAAGAACATCAGGGCCCCCACGGGTTGACGGTACTCATAAGGATTTCCCAAATCGGGCCTAGCAACACTTCCACATAACTTCTTGAAGTTAAGTTACATTGGAGTAGTCACGGACTTGTGTTAAAGTTTCCAAGTCTAACAGTTAAAAACCCTCCATGTACTTTCTGATTCATTCCTTCCTACTTGTTCTGATTAATTAACAAGTTATTTACCATGTAAATACTAAAAATAAACACAAGTACATGCTTAACATATTACAGTTCATCAACTGAAGGAAACATAAACAAGCACACAAATGACACCGTTATTTTTGGACTAATGTCCTCGAGAAAACCCAATGCGGGAAAACTGGTGCAGCTATCTAAGTGTTTGATTTATTAAGCAGTTTCAGAATACAATCTGGGTGCCAAATTTGGCATACCCAACAGAGAAAATTCTTGGCAGTAGTACCTCTCCTTCGGAGATAGA
The DNA here is from genome assembly GCA_000404065.3 of Pinus taeda. Lineage (NCBI taxonomy): Eukaryota > Viridiplantae > Streptophyta > Pinopsida > Pinales > Pinaceae > Pinus > Pinus taeda. Next base: position 159,864 of record APFE030330028.1, read on the forward strand.
TGCTCCGGCTGAAACCCTGGATAAACACTCTGGCAGCGCCTCAGCTCCAATCTGCCCCACGAAAAACCCCAATGTCAGCCTCTAGGGACTGGGTCAGCCACTTCTGCCTCTATATTCATTGCCCCTCCGCTGCAATTCCATATCACTCTCTCAACTTTCTTAGCAAACCTAGCCTCAGAAAGTCGAAATCTTGATCTCTTGGTGTGTTCTCCAAGTGACCCTCAAGCCTCCTCTTATACTTTTCTCGTTGACAAATCAACGACCGAGATTAAGTCCCTAATCAATGGCTAAGATTAGATCTGGCTTGATCCATGACTTTTGGACCATTCTAACACTGTTTTATATTAATTCACATTAATATTTTATTTTTCCTATGTTTAGACTTAGGGACTCCATTAAAAATATTAATTATTTTAATATCTCCTAAACTGTTTAGAAACTGCCCAAACCCTTTCTGGGTATTGGAGATCTCATATGCCTTAGCCTCTCCACCAAATTTCGTGGCTAGAGCACATCCGATGCTACCCAAAATCAACAACTTGCAATCCACCATCCCATATATTTCAAGTAGCTTCACAATGTATTTTCCTTGAGAAAGGAAAATCTCACCTAGCTTTTGCCAGACCTCTAACCCTAGGAAATAATGCATCAGTCCTAGGTCCTTCATCTCGAACTCGGAAGCCAACTCCCTCTTGCATTGATGAATGAGAGGGTCTGCACCTGTTAGAAAGAGATCGTTTACATAAAGTACCAAGATGAGAGGTCCGTCATTCTCAACCTTAAAGTAAAGGTTCAGATCAACTTCACTTCTTGTAAATCCTAGCTTCATCAGATAGTTGTCGATCCTCTCATACCAAGCTCGGAGAGCTTGCTTCAACCCATAGAGGGATTTCTTTAACTTGCATACATGTGTTTTACGATCTTGAACTTTGAACCCCTCGGGTTGTTCTACATAGACTTCCTCTTTAATTAAACCATGCAAGAAGGCGGTTTTGACATCCATCTGGTGTAGGTTCCATCCTTGCAAGGCAACAAGGGCTATAATCAAACGGATGGTGGTATATTGGGTAACTGGTGCAAATATCTCATCGTAGTCCACACCTTCCTTTTGAGAGAAGCCTCGAGCAACAAACATGGCCTTGAACTTTTCAGCACCTCCATCAGCTCCATGCTTGATCTTGTAGAGCCATTTCGAGGTGGCAACGGATTTGTCCTTGGGTCTAGGGACCACATCCCAGACATCATTCTTCATAATTGAATCATACTCTTCGTTCATAGCATCCTTCCAAACTTGGTGCTTCACAACTTCTTCGAATGTGCAAGGCTCAGTTTGAACCATGGTGCTCATGGCAGCTAAGTATCTTTGGTACCTATTTGGCTTCTTACTTTCACGAAAAGTTCCCCTTGAAGCAATATGATTCTTGGCATCTTCAATTGTTTCCCTAAGCCATGAGGGTCTCCTTTTTGAGGAGGAGGGCTCATGAGGAGGTGGATCAATGGGATCCATTGGTCCTTCAACATCGGGCATCGGCTCATCCTGCAGTGCTCCCTGTTTTCCTGCATTTGCTTCTTTGTCCTTCCTTGGAATAGGAAGGTTACTAATCTTCCCAAGGGCAACATCTTCATCGAAGGTGACATCATGACTTATCTCCACTTCTCTTTGACCAGGCACATAGATTCTATATGCCTTAGAAGTTTCACTGTATCCCACAAATGTTCCTTTCTTCCTAGATGCATCCAATTTGCTTCTATTTTCTCTCGGCACATGAAAATACACAGGGCTACAAAAAATTCTAAAGTGAGAAACATCAGGTTTCTTACTGGTATAAACTTCTTTGGTTTTTTTGGAGTCCAACGCTTGATGAGGGCATCTATTTTGAACATACACAACAGTGTTGGCAATTTTTTCCCATAGGAACTTCAGAATGCTTTGATCATGAAGCATGGCACAAGTGTCTTCTATAATGGAACGATTCTTCCTTTCGGCAACACCATTTTGCTCAGGCGTATATGCGGTGGTAGTCTCCCTCTTAATGCCAACTTCTCTACAATAGTCATTTAACTCATTTGATTCATATTTGGTTCCATTATTGGTCCTCAATATTTTGATCTTCTCCCCTGTTTGATTTTCGACCAAGGTTTTGAAAGAATGGAACCATGTGAACACTTCGTCTTTTTTCTTGAAGACATAAATCCAAGTTTTGCGAGAGAAGTCATCCATAAATATAGCATAATATAAATATCCTCCCAAAGTTGTCACGAGCAACATACCGGATAGATCAGAATGAACCAATTGCAAAATGTTGGTAGTCTTGCTATCACTTGAGGGGAATGGTCCCCTTGTATGTTTGCTTTCGACACATCCCTGACAAACACCTTCATGTTCTACTTTAAATTCAGGCATACTTGTCACCATCTTCCTCACATCGGGTAGAGCCTTATAATGTAGATGAGCAAACCTCTGGTGCCATAATTCGGATTGAAGAGATGTGTCGTAAGACATAGCTCCAAATGGGCTTCCTCTAACTTGATATAGACTATCAACCCTGAATCCAAGAGTAAATGTTTCTTTGAAATTTCTTTTCCAAACACGTACCTTTCCATTGATGAATGCCACCTTGTATCCTTTGTTCTCTATTGCCGAGATGGATACCAGGTTCTTCTTTAGATCAGGTACATAGAGTACTTCTTGTAGATGAATGGTGCTACCTTGATTTAATTGAAGAGTAACATTCCCAACTCCCTTCACGGGATAGGTGGCATTGTCTCCAAGAATGATTTCCAAATTTGTAATTTTTTCTATCAGATTTGAAAGAGCTTCCTCATACCTAGTAAAGTGCCTTGAGGCACCACTATCAATCAACCAATTTCCCAAGGTATCTGGAGGAGAGGCAGTAGAGAGGGCAGATATAAGATAAAATTCTTTTTGCTTGTTATCTACAACATTAGATTCATCATACCTGAAGTTTCTTGATCTTTTGGGAGGTCGACCATTTCCATGTTGAGTAGTGGGAGCATTCCTTTTTCCTTTGTTGTTGAACTGCCATTCCTTTGATTGTTGTTGCCCCTGAAATTGTTGTGGTTGTTGTTGTCATCATCATGAGGTGTATCCCTTCTATTAGGACACTCCCTAGCATAGTGGCCAAACCTGTTACAAATGAAGCATCTTCCCTTCCTTCCATCTTTGGATCCCGGTCTTCCTTGACATTGCTTCTTTGAATTTGCATTGTTCTTTCTTCTAGCATGAGCGGAGAATGCAATAGGTTCATTCCTATTTGAAGGCATGTCTCTCTCCATCATCAATGTTTCTTCTTGAGTACATCTAGTCAACAATTCATCAAAACCGGGAATGCTGTCATTGTTGGGGATGGTAGTGTTTAACACATGCCATTCACGAGGTAGACCTCAAAGGGCAATGAGAGTGAGCTCCCTATAAGCAAGAACTTCTCCAATTGAAAGAAGTTCATTTTTGATCTCGGTAATCCTCATTAAGTAGGATTGGATATCTTCGCATCTTCCCTTCTTTATGTCCTTCAACTTGTTTTTGAAAAAGAGGACTTGGTTTGCATTGCTAACTTTGAACATGCCAACCAACCTATCATACATCTCCTTAGATGTGTTCAAATCGGAGATGTATGCAACCAAATGCTTGTTAATAGAATCCCTGATGATCTTCTTAGCTTTGACTTCACCTTTCTTGTACTTTGTCTTAGTGACATCCAATGCATTTGAAGGAGGTTCAATAATCTTTCCCTTCACATAGTCCATAACATTTTGCTCTTCCAAAGTCAAATCAAGGGACATCTTCCATACATGATAGTGAGACTTATCATTGAGCTTGTCATTAGGTTTGAAGTAAGATGCGGAGGCCATTGAATCTTGTCCTTGTCCAACAAGTCTCAGTGATTGCTTATCTCAGTGATTTCTCTTTTCACTCTTGCTTGGGCTTTGTCTTCACCTCACCTCTGATACCATGCTAATTTTAGATAACAATGGTATGCTTTATGCTTAAGAGCAATTAATTTCAATTTTTCTTATCGACCCAATATCAATTTCTAGATTAGCAATCACATTAACATGATAGTAAATGCAGATAGAACATAAATAAAAAGCAGAAGACAAGCCAAGACAAGAGGACAAAATATTTGGCGGATGCCAGGGGAAAATCCCAATGTGGGGGAAACCCTTTGATCAAGTCTTCTTATTATTCTTCAAAAGTTCAGTAGAGAGAGAGTACAACATACAATTCATGTGAGGGTCTTCATATATATATATATATATATATATATATATGATAGTTGTTGTTACCAAAATATGATGTCTATCCTAATAGTTATGCCAAAATCCATAATTTGCATTAAATTTATCATTAACCAAACATTGAATTTGAAAATTAAGTGCAGAGGAATACTTGAAAATTAGCTTGGAGACATTTCCAAGTTCGCTCCCACTCCTGTTACCAAAAGACCAAAACCTCCCAGCCAAGCTGAGCACAACCTTGGTACTCAGCTTCAAAATACTTCCAAATTGGAGTATTTTGGTTCCCCGTGCCCAAAAGCTTCAAGAATAATCAAATCCCTGGATTTGATTAAGATCTCTTGTTCTCCTTCCAATCTTCCTTTTCCCCAAAAATCCTCCCCCTCTACCTTTGCGTGCTTGGGATAAGTACCATTCCTAAATGGTCACCGCCTTTTTCCACCACCCTCATCAGATTTTATTTGGTAGATTTAACTTTACGTGTAGAGTGAGGTGAGGATATGAATATATATCTTAAAGTCTTTGACATGTTTTAAACTTTGATGATTTTATCTTTTATAAAATTTTTATAAAATTTTATCATTTATAAAATTTTAATTATAGTAACAAAGTCAATAGTTAATCAAATGTTTATGATATTAATTTAAAACTTATATAAATATATATTTATATAACATATATATTAACAATAATTAACCTATAATTTTAAACTCCATAGTGATCAATCTTTATATTAGGATGATTGGAATTGTAAATTTTATTTAACACCTTATAAGTACGAAGTATTTCATATGTATCTTTTGAATATCGGATTTTAGGTAATATCTCTCTTCTTGATAATTCAGGTGTTTTAGTCTTTTTTCATTCATTTAAACATTTTTCCTAATTGTTTAATAAGTATACTAGTGCAAGGCATGCGATGTGTGCATATGTAGCTATCATATGCATACATCGTATGCATGCTAATATTGTTTTGCTTATAGATTGAAATGGGTCATTACAATTCACTTGCCCAAACACAATCAGATCTGTCTAGTCAAATTGCAGTCAACAGGATGCCCTAACTAGAAAGTCAACGCTAGTCAAATCAATAGAATTATTCCTCCAAATTAGCTCGGTCAAACCTAGTCAATTTGGCCTCCAAAAACAGTCCAAATCAGCCCAAAACAGTCATGAAGAAATCAATCAAACTTGGTTAACGCATAGTCAAACCTGCGGTCAAACTTGCTACGGTCAATGATGGTCAAACAACACAAAAAAATATCGGTTTCTTTGCCAAAGAATGTGGCCTGCCCAAACATAGTTAATCCTACAAAAATCATAGTCAAACAAGGTCAAACGCTGCCCGGTCAATGCTGGTCAAACCCGTTGCAACTTGGTCAACGCAGAAATCAGAAAACCCCAGTCAAACTTTCGCACGTGTGTAGGAGAAGAAGGCTGCCCTGCAATTCGTACGATCCAATCAGATGAGGAGAGAGAGAGATATGTGTGAGATGATGAATATCCAAATGAGGTAGATGCTCCTCCTATTTATATGCAACATTGAGGGTGAAGAGACGTGACTTTTGGGCTTCTGAGCCTACATTAGATTGTTGGCCGACCTTGACAATTTGATCATAGAAGAACTAAATTCATAATTACATTTATACATGTCAGAACAAGATGATCTTTAGATCAATGATTCATTCCTACACCTCTCGGAAAGAGGAATCCAACAAAAATATCATCTCCATCTTATGAGCTGTCCCATGTGGAGTTTGGCCCTAGTGGCCAAATTTAGCATGGTTCCAACGAGCTATTACATTAAGGTGTTCCATCAAATATTCCTCTTGGAATGCCACCTTAAGCGTAATTAATTAAGTTAAGCTTAATAATAATCTCGTTTTACGGGAATTATCGGAATGCAACGGAACCAAAAGCAAGCCATGCATAACTGACCCTAATGATAGAATATGCCAAGTGAACGTTGTTGGATCCCATAAAACCCATCAAAACGCCTCTGAGACCTTGATGATGTAATCATGCTCCTGTGGCCTATGTCACAAGGTTCGTCGAACTTTAACCTTGAGGTTCGAATTTTGGCGAACCTTAAAAAAAAAATTGAGGTTCGGTGAACCTCATCGAACCTCATAGCCATTGATTAAGTCCATAGATCAAAACTCATAAATTCTTGTCGCAACTCAAGCTTGTAATTTATCCTTGCAGTTTCCATGTCTGTGATAGCATTTTTGATGTTTACTGATGTTGATTTCTTACTATTTTATCGTATAATTCATTTTAAATTAATATATATAAACGAACCTAATGACGAACCTCATCAAAACATTCGAACTCAAACCGAACCTAATCATTGTCGACCTTGAACTTGAACCCGAACCATGTGACATTCCCTATGGTTTGGCAATCACATACCTTGGAAATCCATCGTGGCTGTACTATAGAGGAAAAATGAAAATGGGGACATTACATAAGTTACCCAAGCCATGGCGATGGAACCACTTGGCAATTACACATAATAGCCAGTGCTAGCAACTACATCATCAGGTACATTTAATCATTTCTGCATCTAAGTGGACCAAGCTTGAAAGTAATGGGTAATTTGACACTTCAAATAAGGCTGCCCTTTCAGAATAAAGGGTTTGAACTCAAAATAGTGTTACCTCCCTAGGTAGGAGTGGCTAATAGACCACTCTATTAGGTGTTCTAGCCCCCAAAGGGAAGTGACATGTCCTTGGTGAATCGATATGTGTCATGTGAATAATGATGGAACGAAAGAGAGAATACTTCATGGCCAAGTGCCATGGTCAAAGGGACCAGCTATGATGGACTCCTGTTCCTGAGTGTATGGATGTGGGGAGGGAGCAATCATGGACACGAGTTTTTATTTTATTTTAATTTTTTTATGGTTCGCAGACACCGGAGTTCGGTGGTTGCTATGTGCACAAAAACAATCCCAGGGAGATCCACCGGAAGCGATCACATCCTGCTGTCTTATTTGACTAGCTTAACTCCAAGAGCATCGAGGATAATTGACCCTCTGACCTCCCATTAGTAAGGTGTTTTAGTGACAAGAACTCAACCAATTGAGCTAACCCTTGGGGCTTTTTGTGGACACATGAGTTACCAACTTGGCCTTTGTTTTCCACCCCTCTTGTGTGCATTTTACCTTTTCTTGATTTTTTTTTTTTTGTATTATTGCTCGTAGCTCAAAGGGGTAGAGCTTGCTTTGTATGATATATAGCAATTATTACCCCCTCAATGGTGAGACAGCTCATTGCCCACCAGGGCTTGGGACATGCAAGGGTTCCTTCTCATAATGTGAAAAACAACATGTGCTCATGAACCAGTGGATGGCCATAATGAGTGAGGTTGAACTTATGCTAGGTTTTTGCACATGTGCTAATGTGTATGTCCTGGCCATCTTTTGCATTTTGATCTTCTTTTGTTTTTACTTGTGGCCATCATATGCTTTTTCTTGTTCTTTTAGCTACATCAAGCCCTCAACAAAAGGTTGGAAGGTTTAAGGGAGTAGTGGTCACAAGATGTACATAGCCTATTCTTTATCTTCACAAAGAGCTAGTGATTGCATGCTGACTGGCTGTCATTTTGGAAGATTTATTTCTTGTAGTCTTGTTCTCCAGAAAAACTGTAAGGAAAATTTAGAGTGCCTGTCATTTCTGTGCTTTCGATCATTCTAGATCTTTTGTTAGAGGTGTCAGGGATGATGTGATCCCTCCATCTGATCTCTTGCCTTTATAACAGTCTGTTTTTGCTATTTGGTCAAACCATGAGGGAAAACTCTCCTATATTTTAATCTGTTTTGTTAGAGGTGTCAGGGATGATGTGATCCTTCCATCTGATCTCTTGCCTTTATAACAGTCTGTTTTTACTATTTGGTCAAACCATGAAGGAAAACACTTATATTTTAACCTGTAATTCCTTTCCTGACATAGATCCTTCTGCTACTTTCATAGACATTGCAGCAATAGGTAAAGCTGACTCAAAGCATATCTGCTCAAGCACAATTTGGTTGCATACCTCTTGGGTTGTCCTTTAGTTCAAATCCTAGTGTAGTCCATTCATCTCTGATGGGATAAATTTTCAAGGTAAAAAAAAGTTGTCTTCTATGCAGTTAGGAAATTTTGTTCATGAAGAAGGATTCATAATATTGCTAAAAATATTTCTATTTCTTTTTTAAGCTATGATGTTGCAGTCGATTTGGCACCTGAGGTTAAATGGACTACACCTGAAGCATACAAGAACCTGAAGGTTGTAGTTGAAGTTGAAAGTGATGCTGCCATAGAAAGAGCTGCTGAGGCAGAACTGAAGGCTCGTCATAAGAATTTGGGATCATTGAAAATTGTTCAAGACAGAGGTGTTAAGGTATGTTCATGCTTTTTGGAAGCTTCACATTGATTCTTTGCCTTGTTTATCCAGAACTTGTCTAGTATCATACTTGAAAACTTTCATGACCTTAGGGCATATTGAATACAAACAAACATTACACTGAATTTCTTCAGTAAGTTTCAAATGTATGACCTAATGCAAGTTTCTATTTTTAAATTTTTAATTCTTTTTAGAACATGTTAAAGCTGTGAACTATTACATTGTGAATTTTCTTTTATTTTAGCCCTTTATACGTACATTTAGAACCCAAAAAGTACATCAGGAAAATAGAATCCTTTAATCTGTTAAAAAGCTATGAAATAAAGGAAGAAAACTTGACCACATCCTACAAAGTGATACAAAGGCTAAGGGCTCAGTTATGTACACTATAATGATAAAGTAGCCAAAGGGGCTGCCAAGTGCTAAGCCAGATCAGTGCATATATACAATCAAGATAAGGTGGCTATGAATTCACAGTTAAAACTGCACTGAATTGGCAAACAGCAGATCCACCGTTATTTGCAAGCTGTGTTGCTGGGGATGCAAGCCCTGAGTTTCAACGTTATGAGGGATATCCCCGTCAGCAGAAGTTGAATTTTGGGGGCTAATGATGGGCATCCCATCAAAAAATATGGAAATAAAAAACACAAAAAAAAATCCTTGGTTTTCTGCATTTGACATGTTGGACGTAGCGGCAAACCTTATTCTTTTTAGAACATGTTGAAGCTGTGAACTATTACGTTGTGAATTTCCTTTTACTTTAGCCCTTATATGTACATTTAGAACCCAAAAAGTACATCAGGAAAATAAAATCATTTAATCTGTTAAAAAGCTATGAAATAAAGGAAGAAAACTTGACCACATCCTACAAAGTAATACAAAGGCTAAGGGCTCAGTTATGTACACTATAATGATAAAGTAGCCAAAGCGGCTGCCAAGTGCTAAGCCAGATCAGTGCATATATACAATCAAGATAAGGTGGCTATGAATTCACAGTTAAAACTACACTGAGTTGGCAAACAGCAGATCCACCATTATTTGCAATCTGTGTTGCTGGGTATGCAAGCCCTGAGTTTCAACGTTATGAGGGATATCCCCGGCAACAGAAGTTGAATTTTGGGGGCTAATGATGGGCATCCCATCAACAAATATGGAAATAAAAAACACAAAAAAATCCTTGGTTTTCTGCATTTGACATGTTGGACCTAGCTGCAAACCCTAGGATGACTATGCTGGTCCCATTTTTTGGGAAAACAAACCTTAAATTTATTTTATTGTGCATTTGTTTTCTTCTGTTTCTACATTGGCAGTCAAGGAAATTGAAGGTAAGATTATTACTTGCCTTGTAAGAGAGAATCTTGCTTGCTAAATTTGAGCATTCGTTTTCTTTTGTTTCTGGCAGCAGTCAAGGAGATTGGAGGTAAGATTATTACTTGCCTTGTAAGAGAGAATCTTGCTTGCTAAATGCAGAGCATAGTGAAGGTAAGGTATCCCTTATTGTAGTGAGAAGGAAACCTCATGAATTGCCTATTTGTCTTTATTCTTTGATTGGATTTGAGGAGACCGATCAACACTGGTTCAAGACTGCCCCTGTAACATTCGAAAAAACTGCAGCAGGGCGTTTGAGATGAAAGTTGCCCTCTCTCTTTCCCTTTTGTTTCATGGATGATAGAAGGGGTTTTCAAGCAGATTTTCTTCAGAAATTTGTTTGTAGTGGACAGTCTCGTCATTTAGAAGTTGTAACAGGGGGTAACAATTCAGAATCTTGAGGGGTGAGAGGGGGTGTTGCAAGCGCTCCACACCGCCCTTCACCCTCCCCCCCCATACAGACACACACAAAAAAAAGAACAAAAAAAGAAGAAAAAAAGGGGTTGGGGGCCGTACCTGCAAACCCTAGAGCGACTTTGCTGGTCCCACTTTTTGGGAAAACAAACTCAAAATTGTTTTTTATTAAGGATTTGTTTTCTTGTGTTTCTAACATGAGCAGGCAGAGACAGAAAGGGGTTTTCAGAACAGATGTTTTCATAATTTCATTCATGGTGGACAATCTGGTAATAAAGGGTTTTTCAGCAGAGGCACTATGACTTATATTCATTCTAATGAATTTGTGTTTGTGGTGGATATTGTAGACATAAATATTCAAGAAAGTACATGTAACAGCAGCAACCAAGTACACAGAAAGTGGTTACCGTTTATGAGTCTGAAATTTTCATTGAATTATGATTAATGAGTCTTATAATATCTTTAGTCAATCAACATATCATTTTATGTTTTAAACCTTACTGTTTAGTAAATTTTCTTTCTTACTTTTTTAAGACATATTTTTAGATGTGAGGCACCCTGTGATCTGAAATACCCAGGTAGATCCGGGGACAACAATTCGAATGCATGGATTTGGGATTTTATTGAGGAAGCATTCATCTGTAATTTCAGTGGGAGTAGAAACATAGTAGTTTGCAGGGGAATAGAATAGAATACCGCAATGTTTTCAGTTTCCCCCCTCCATTTAGTACAGAGACAGCATCAACCATCTAGCCGTAGAGGGACTCAGCAGGAGTCGAACCTAGAACTTCCAGGCGGGAAGTAGAGAGACTCAGCAAGAGTCGAACCGAGAACTTCTAGGCGGGAAGTAGAGAGACTTGGAGGAGTCGACAGAGAAGAGCAACGAGATGGCCGTGAATGGGCTGAGAGATCAGGACAGGCTGGACGGAGCGTCCAACTTTGTGGTCTGAAAGGCTAGGATCTTGTCCATTCTAGACAGACATCGTATCAAGGGCTTCACCTTGAGAGTGATGGCTATCCCGGTTGACCCGGTAGCTAATGAAAGGTGCGAGGAGGCAATGGCTAAAGCAAAGTGTATCATTCTTGATGGGGTCAAGGATCATGTGGTCCCACATATTGCCGAGAAGGAAACAACAAAGGAGATGTGGGATACTTTGAAGACATTGTACTATCATACTTCCATGCAGAGGAAGATGATCCTGGAGAATCACCTAAGGTCATACTAGATGTAGAAGGGAGAGCAGATAGATTTCTTCCTCGGTCGGTTAAAGGAGATCTGTGATCAACTGACTTCCATAGGGGCCACGCTGGATCAGGGGTTGATGGTAAGGACCGCACTTAACGGAGTCTTCGAGGATTTGGAGACATTTGTCTAGAGCATACTGGGCAGGATGATTCTTCCAGATTGGGAAGAACTGTGGGTGACTCTTCGTCAAGAAGAGATCATATGGCTGACCAAGGCAGGAAGTAGTGGCAAAGGGGTCAGGATCAAGAAGGAAGAGGAAGAGGATGCGGCTCTAGCATCTACGGGAAAGTAGGAGAAGAGGAAGAAAAAGGACCTCTCCAAGGTCAAGTGCTTCCATTGTGGGGAACTAGGTCACTATGCAAACCAGTGTCTGAGGAAGAAGAGTAAGGGAGAGGCTTCTGACTCGAAGACAGCGCTAACGAGGGCAAAGAAAGAAGTCGAGGAGGATGACGATTGTGCCATGAGTGCTCATGTGCCACTTGCAAAAAAGTGGGGAGAGATCGAGTTGTAGTCAGGAGGACTATAGGCGATGAGGGGCGGGATCCTTGAGGTACCCAACCTCTTGGATTATACCTTGCTACGGGAGCCCTGAAGAGTAGCAGGACTGATAGATGTAGGTAGAGACAGATGCGGATGAAGCGATAGAAAGTGCTACAGTGCAGGAGTCCCTGGGCAGTGCGAGGCTAGCAGGCTGCAACAGTGCGAGAGGCACGGGAGTGTTGCACTAGTGCAGGATGGCACAGAGAGGTGTAACGGTGTGAGAAGCAGGGAGTTGTTGTAGTAGCGCAGAGGTCAGTAAAGGGAGCACTTGTTAGCGACAGAGGGAGCTTCAACATTGATAGTGTTTATAGCCTGACAGGGGTGTCACAAGTTGGGTGGATCAGTTACTTACTTCTTAGTAACTTAGTTGCAGTGCAGTAGCACAATGCAACATGATGAGAGGGGATGCAGTGCAGATGTAGTGTTGGGAGGATGGACCAACAACAACACGGATGCAAAGGGAGTTGTCGTACGGATGCAATAGTGGCAGTGGCAGTGGTAGGGCCATAGGCAACAATACAGGATGTAGCAGTGTAGAGGGACCGGTGCCAGATAATCAGAGTGATGCTTAGTGAGGAGTATTACTAGAGCACAGTCCTCACTAAGAGGGAGTGTTGATTTGGCATAGCATCAGATGTGCTCTAGCCGTGAAAATTGGTGGAGAGGCTAAAGCACATGAGATCTCCAAGACCCAGAAATGGTTTGGAAAAATTGTATCCGGTTTGGGAGATATTAAAATAATTAATATTTTTAATGGAGTTCCTAAGTCTAAACTTAGGAAAAATAAAATATTAATGGGTATTAATAAAAAACTAGGTTAGAAGGTTTCAAAAGTCATGGATCAAGCCAAATTTGATCGTAGTCGTTGACTAGAGATTTAATCTCGGCCGTTGAAGAACCAACGAGAAAAGTGTAAGAGGAGGCTTGAGGGTTAGTTGGAGAACACACCATAGTGATCAGTCGTTCATTTTGCTAGAGCGGGGTTGGTAAGCAAAGTTGAATTAATGATCAGCAACAAGGGGCGGTGAGTACGAGGCAGAGAGGCAAAGACAGTACTAGGAGACCAACGCGGAAGCAGAGAGCGTGAGAGCAGCAGCCAATCCAGGCTACACAGAGCCCAACAGGGACAACGCAGAAGCCAGAGGGACTGCATCATCCACGCAGAGGCTGCTGGAGTGACGCAAAGGGTCCCAGAGGCTGGGTAGTGCCTCAGAGGGTTGACGTAGAGGGTGCTGGGGCCGACAAAGGTCAGCAGGAGGCGTCAGCAGAGGCCAAAAGGGCCAATGCTGAGCTTCAGTTGTGTCGGAGAGGGTTTCATGGGACAAGTTTTCTGAATACTTGTTTTTGAATATAGAGGTATTGTTGCTGTGTATTTTTCTCTGTCGGGGGAGCTGGTTAGGCACTCAGTTGTACTGAGAAAGACTACATAATAATATAACCCTCTGAATAGCTGCGCCGGTTTTCTCGCATTGGGTTTTTCTGGGGACATTTGTCCAAAAATAACGATGTCACTTGTGTGCTTGTTTTCTTTGAGTTGATGATCTGTAGATGTTGTGATTGTATTGTGTTTATTTCAGTATTTAAATGTATTAAATAACTTGTTCAAAATTTACAAGTAGAAGAAATAAACCAACAGAATACAGATTAATTTTTTAATGGATAGATTTAGAAAATTCAACAGTTATGAGGTTGACGCAAAGGCCAGGAGGGCTGACACAGTTCTTTTGTGTTGCTGGAGAGGGTTTTGTGGGGCAGGTTTTCTGAATACCTGCTTCTGAATAGAGAGGTATTACTGCTGGATTATTTTCTCTGTCAGGTGAGCTGGTTTGGCACCCAGTTGTACTCAAGGATAGACTGCATAATAAAATAAACCTTCAGAATTGCTGCACCGGTTTTCCTGCATTGGGTTTTTTTGGGGACGAGTTGTCCAAAACTAATGGTGTCACTTGTGTGTTTGCTATTTCTTTCAGCTATTGATTTGTAGATGGTTGAGACTGTATTGTGTTTATTTTAGTGTTTATATGTTTAAATAACTTGTTTGTAATTAACAAGTAGGAGAAATAAACCAGAAGAATATAGATAAAATTTCTAACGGTTAGACTTAGAAATTTCAACACATCGAATGCTACAATTGTCATATGAAAGGCCACTATGCTTGAGATTGCCTCGAGAAGAACAATGGACCACGCTACAATACTAGGAGCAACAACAATAGGTTAAATGATCAAAGAAGAAGAGATGACCGAAGGAATGACCGCAATGGAAGAGATCAAAGAAGAAGAGATGCTCCAAGTGATCATGAAGAAGATCGTCGTCAAAAGAAATCAAGATTCCCTAGGTATGAAAGTAATGTTGCAAATCAATCTGAATATATTCTTATTTCTACCTTACTAGTTCATCTCCTCGGGATTCATGGGATAGTTGGTTGGTTGATAGTGGGGCCACTCATCACTTCTCCAGTTATAAGGAAGTTCTCTCTAATTTGGTAGAGAGGGAGTCAAATTTGAAAATCATTCTTGGAAACAACCCCAGTCATCCTGTTAAAGGTTTTGGGTCCGTCAAATTTCATTTGAATTCGGGAGAATCTATTTTGCTCCATTATAATGTATGTGCTAGGGTTAAAGAAGAATTTGGTGTCAATATCCACGTTGGAAGACAAAGGGATGTGGTTTGCCTTCATCAGGGGAAAGGTTCTTACTTGGCCTATTGGATCACCTAAGAGAGATGCATTCACATTGGGATCAAGATATGAACGACTCTACAGGGTTACTGGAAGACCACTTCTAGCATTGGTCCATGATACTAATCATCTAAGCGAGCTATGGCACTGAAGATTGGCCCATCTACATTATGATGCTCTTTCAAAATTGGAAAAATTGGTCGCAGGGATTCCTAAGGTTCAAGCCCAACATGATGGAGTATGTCCAGGTTGTGCCAGTGGAAAGAAGACAAGGGGACCATTCCCCTCTACCGAGAATAAGACAAATGACATCCTCCATCTCATCCATTTCGATATATGTGGTCCGATGCTCGTACATTCTATTGGTGGCCATCTCTACTACATTACCTTTATTGATGACTTCTCAAGGAAGACATGGATATATTACTTGAAGCACAAGGATGGAGCCTTCGAAATGTTCAAGGAGTTCAAAGCTTTGATAAAAAACCAAACAGGGAAGAAAATCAAAATATTAAGGTCCGACAATGTTGGAGAGTACACATCAAAGGAGTTCATTGATTTTTGCAAGAAGGGATCAAGAAAGTAACAATTGTGCCCTATACTCCTGAACAAAATGGAGTGGCTGAAAGAAAGAACAGGTCCATTATAGAAGCTGCTCGTGCCATGCTCCATGATCAAAAGCCGCCGAAGTTGCTTTGGGGAGAAGCAACAAATGCCGCCGTATATGTTCAAAACAGGGTACTTCATCAAGCATTGGACAACAAGATTCCCGGAAAAGTATTCACAGGTGTCAAGACCGATGTTGGTCATCTTCCCGTTGCCCCGTATACTTTCATGTGCCGAAGGACAAAAGGAACAAGTTGGAATCTTCAGGAAGAAAAGGTATGTTTGTTGGATATTGTGAAAATTCTAAAGCATTTAGAATATATATTCCTTGTTAAAGAAGGTTGAAATTATTAGGGATGTTACATTCGATGAAGATGCTACCCTTGGAAAAGCAAGGGACCGTCCCACCTCTTCCTCTTGAGAAGAATGATGATATGGATCTTTTAGATGGTCCTTCCATGCCTGAATCTGAGATAGATATTGTTAATGATCCCATGGAGCCCATGGATCCCTTAGATCCTCCTCCATGTGATCCTCCCACCAGGAAGAGGCCACTTTGGCTTTGAGACAAATTACAGGACAATGAGAGATGAGTTGTCATTCGAAGATCATTTTACGAAGGAAGAAACCATGTAGGTACCAGGGATATGTTGCAGCCATGAGCACTATGATTCAAGCCGAACCTCCCACATTCGAAGAAGCCGAGAAGGAACGAGTTTGGAAAGATGCTATGACAGAAGAATATGAATCGATTATGAAGAATGACGTATGGGATATAGTGTCGAGATCGAAAGGGAAATCTGTGGTGACTTCAAAGTGGCTATTCAAGATCAAGTATCGAATTGATGGTAGCATTGAGAAATACATGGCAAGGTTCGTGGCTCAAGGATTCTCATAGAAAGAGGAAGAATATTATGATGATATATTTGCACTTGTAGCTCGATATACAACCATTTGTTCGATAATTGCCCTTGCTGCAAGTCAAG
The DNA here is from genome assembly GCA_000404065.3 of Pinus taeda. Classification (NCBI taxonomy): domain Eukaryota; kingdom Viridiplantae; phylum Streptophyta; class Pinopsida; order Pinales; family Pinaceae; genus Pinus; species Pinus taeda. The sequence continues at coordinate 176,347 of APFE030330028.1, forward strand.
GATGGACCCTTCAACAAATGGATGTGAAGATTGTATTCCTTCATGGTATGTTACAAGAAGAAGTGTACGTTGAGCACCCATAGGGATTTGAAGTAGAGGATTGAAAGACACATGTTTGCAGGTTGAAGAAGGCATTTTATGGTTTGAAGCAAGCCCCAAGATCATGGTACGCCTGCATTGACAGTTATTTGGTGAAGCTGGGATTCACAAGAAGCAATGCCGATCCCAACCTCTACTTCAAGGTAGTCCAAGGTATGTTGTTGATTTTGGTTTTATATGTTGACGATCTATTCTTGACAGGTAGTGAGCCCTTGATGATTGAATGTAAGAGGGAGCTAGCCTTTGAATTCAAGTTGAAGGACCTTGGACTCATGCACTACTTTCTAGGTCTCTAGGTGGGGCAAAGGAGCAGAGAGATTTTCCTTCCAGAAGGAAAATATGTTGTGAAGTTGTTGGAAAGATTTGGAATGACAAAATGCAAGTCCCTACACACATCGATGGAAATGAACTTCAATAAGTTATGTGGAGAAGCTGCAGGACTTGATTTGGCGAATCCATTCGAGTATAGACATTTGATTGGGTCTCTGATGTTCCTAGTGAACACCCGTCCAGACATATGCTATGTAGTGAATACGTTGAGTCAATTCATGATCAAGCGTCTCTATGCACATTGGATCGCTACCAAACACATTTTGAGATATTTGCAAGGGACAACCATTCTTGGTTTGAGATATTCTACAAGAGATGTTCGACTTCATGGATACATTGATGTTGACTGGGAAGGAAATGTTGTGACGGGAAGAGTACGCGTGGATGTTCTTTTAGCCTTAGATTTGCCATGATATCTTGGATGAGCAGGAAGTAGAAGTCCGTAGCTTTGAGTACCGTTGAGGCAGAGTATATTGCCACTAGCATGGCTAGCTGCGAAGTAGTTTGGTTGAGGAAGCTCTTTGGAGAGCTATTTGAGCATGTCCTAGATACTACAATGATATATTGCGACAACAAGAGCGGGATCCATCTGACAGGGAATCCTATATTTCATGACAAGTCCAAGGAAATGTTGTCAACGGGAAGCGTACACTTGGATGTTCTTTTAGCCTTAGATCTGCCATGATATCTTGGATGAGTAGGAAGCAGAAGTCCGTAGCTTTGAGTACCGTTGAGGCAGAGTATATTGCCGCTAGCATGGCTAGCTGCTAAGCAGTTTGGTTGAGGAAGCTCTTTGGAGAGTTAAGCAGGTCCTAGATACTACAATGATATATTGCGACAACAAGAGTGGGATCCATTTGACAGAGAATCCTATATTTCATGACAAGTCCAAGCATATAGAGATCCGATATCACTTCATTCAAGACATGATGCAGAGAGGAGCTGTTAGACTCCATCACATATCAACAGATGAGCAGATTGCAAATATTCTCACCAAGGCTTTGTCGAAAGGAAGGTTCTTGGTCTTCAAAGAGCAACTTGGACTGATGGATATGACCCCTCCGGATAAGGGATATTGTTGATCAAGGACACTAAGCCAACTCTTCCCCCCTATTTGAGTTCCCAAGGCGTGGAATTGAGATCGAGGGCTCTTGGGGTTGAGGGATCTCTGGACAATAGTGTATCACCCCTATCTGTTACCCATAGGGTTGGAGTAGTAGCTTTCTTATGATGGTCTTTGCGGAGTATACCCCAGTTGACATCATACCCACAAGTTGGGCTTGTTGGGATTGTCCCTCCCCGTCTGGCCAACGGGTTGAGGAGGCTTGGGCGCGTGTGATCCTTACCTTTTGGTAAGTCAGGTATCTCGCCCAAGATCAGATTATGATGGATTATGATGCAGGTGTTCTACCACATGACTGTTGAGGGTCATTGTTGGGAAGATCAGTAGGCAATAGGATGGGTTAAGTAGTAGCTCCCCTCTAACCTAAAGATCACTCAAATTAGATAAGGGAAAGTGTACTTATGGAGGAAAGCCCACATATGCACATTTGGACAAGGTTGGCCCTAAAGCAAATTGGACACCCATTGAAACCTATAAATACAAGTGACCTCCAGCTCATTTGGACATCACCAAGCATCTTCTTCTCTTCATTTGATTGGATCGCGTAGGTCTGAGGCAGGGATGACCATTGACAACAGAGGTTCACAAAGGTTTGAAATTACAGGGTTTGAGGTTTGCATCTGTTTCAGGGTTTTTGGGCTACAGTCACAGGCATGTCATAGAGAAAAATCATCCACAGTCGCTGGCTTGCAAGCATTATGGGAGCTACCAAAAACCTTTAGTCGCTTGCACAACCTCTTCATGCATGCGACTGGGAAGTTTGATTCATATTTGATTGAGGATTGAAGTTGACTGCAATTGATTGCAGATAGAAAAAGTTGTCTCTGATATATTTTGATGCTAGAAACATATTTCCGAATATTGTTGGGTTGTTTTGCTGGATGATATTGTATTGGGCTTGTTGTCACTCAGATTGTACAGGCATCGCGACAACTGCTTAGGCCGGGGCTATCACTTTGATCCCCGCCCAGTCTGTTCTAGCTGTCTCCCAACAACCTGCTACAGGGAGTAGTCCCTATGGGAATGAGATGATGAAAGACAAGTTGGGAACTAACCTATCCAGGAGACACCTTGAGTGGCCTAACTACTAGGTTAAATTTAGCAAGATCAATGATTAGATTAGATTTATGTCATGTCCTTATTTCTATTCTTCTTCACAGTACAACCATGGTGGATTTCCAAGGCAAGGGATGGCTAGGTCAGTGGAGCAAGTTTATGTCATTAGGGGTTTCGATGGATTTTTTATGGAATTTGATGGCATTTGCTTGGCATATTCCATCATCCGCACAGTTTGCCTTTCATTCCATCACATTCCGACAACTTTCAAGAATCAACGTTATTATTGGGCATAACATAATTAATTATGCTCGAGGTGGCATTCTGGGGTGAGTAATTGATGGAACACCTCAGTGTAATAGCTTGTTGGAACTGGTACGAGAAGATCTATTGGAGGAATGCCGAGAAGAGATTTCCAGTGGACAAAGAGAGTATGGTGTGCGATTTGCCATTTTCCTTAGTTAAAAATGACTTTAATTAGTCATTTAATTAAGGAAAAATAATTAATTGGAGAAAAAGGGCCAAAAGTGACTTAAGTGAAATTAAAGGGTCACTTGATAAAGTCAATGGAGGAGCTTCTAGAATAATAATAAAATAATAAAATAAGATGCTTCTAGAGGCATGGAGATCTATCCATGAGATCTATAAGAGAGGAGGAGAAGGTCATTTGGAGACATCTTGGTTTTGCTATTGTTTCTTGTATGAGAGGTTGAGAACTCGATTCTCTACTCCATTAGTAGCCTCAGGATGAACACCCTTGGGTGATTTAGAGAGATTGTGCGAGCACTTATCTCCCCTTGGTGGATTCATTTAGAATCCATAGGTGTAGTGATTGATTTCCTATTTCAGTTTGGAGGTCGGTATCAATATTATTACATATCTTGGTGGGTCATTCCCAACTATTGTATTAGCATATATTTCTACAATAAAGCTGGATTTTGTTGCTACATTTCTCATTGTTCCTCATGTTGTGATCTTTTAATGAGATTTTTATGCAATTTATGGATCTATGGTTTGGGTTTTACATGGCAATCTTTTGGTAAATGCATGATAATTTTATGAGAAGGGTTTGTTCCAATTTTTTTTCATTTGAGACATTACAGTGGTATCAAAGCCTTGGTCTTGGCTCAACCTGCTGGTTTTTCAGTTTTCAGTTGTGGATATTATTATTAACAAGTTTTTATAGGAAAAGGAGAATATTTGGTGTTTGGAACAAAATTCTCAGGGAGAAAAATCCTTATCTAAGGGTTAATTTTCTGAGCATAATTTATAACTTTTGAGGGTGAAATTATTGATGCATGAGGGTCAATCTTAAAGGGTCGAGCTCATCAGTGAGCTAGGGCCAAGTAACTAATTATAAGCCAAATTTATTGCTTACTAGTCAAACTTGCAAAGAAAAGGGCTGCAATATTATCAGGTGTATGACAATATGTTGGAGGCAGGAATATTTCTTAGAACTATCGAGCCCTTTCCCCAGCTCTGGTGCGATCAAGTGTGATATGTGAATAAACATTAGCGATTAGGTTGGTCGCTATGCGATGGTGAAAGACTGTAATTGGCCCGATCAATATGGGAGGCTTGGCTTGTATAGTCCAGAAGTTGTTTTGCTGAACATTAATGGGCGTTACTTTCATTATGCTCTGATTAAGATGTCTAATTCTCTGATTAAGACTCGCTGGGCTGAATTACCATTGTCAACATGTAGGGGAAGCACGCAAATTTTGGATGAGTTTCGAAGAATTACGAAGTGCCGCAATCATTGAGATGAGGTCGAACTCGATCCAATCAAAATCACTTGCAGCCTCGTGAGAAAGGGAAGTCAACTAAAGTGTAGGCAACGAATCATGTGGTGTTTTATGGTGCGGGCCACAAAGGGGACAATTCTGTTGGCTAAGAGGAGCGACCTGATGTAGGTGCGAGTACGTTTTGAACAATACATTGAGTGGTATGATCAAAGGACATGAGCTCGATGACAAGTCTCAGACATTTTCCACCACTGACCAAAGAGTTACGTTGCCAAGCCGTAAACAAAATTCCCCACCCACCGTTCGAGGAGCAGAACGGAGGAAGGGCCACATTGTCGGCTTATTGACTTCGCTGGGCCGATTGTGTGCCGTTGTAGTTTATGAGAATCAATCTTTGAGTTAGGAAGGCCATACCGGTGGATCCAAATTTCATGGCGGCATAAAATTTAAAGTCCGTCTATTTATCCAGCCACGAAAACGTAGCTGTAGGCGGATCCATGTATTACAATGATTGATCTGGTGCGAATTCACTGAGCTGAGTTCGTAATTACTCCCAGGGATCGTGTTAAATTATGGTATGTTCTATGCTTATAGCAATTTACTTCTTTTCTTCTCATTAGCCACAGATTAACAATCACATATTAAGTAAAGTGTAGATAGAACATTAAACGATCAACAGAAAACAAGCCAAGACAAGAGACACAAGATGTGGCGGTTAGCCAGGGACAAACCCCAATGTGGGGAAACCCTTTGATCAAATCTTCTTTTATCTTCAATAGTTCAGCAGAGAGAAATAGTACAAAATTAGAATACTGTAATTTTATATCAGCAGCAGCAAACCCTAGATCAGCAAGGTCAAACTTGGTCAAACGAGTTGAAATTGACCTCCAATATGCTTGGTCAATTACCGCCCAACTAGCCCTCTAACAGCCTAAAGAAACAACCCTTGAACAACCCCAAAAACAGAGTCAAATTGCTGTTGACTGAAGTCAAATTGCTGCCCAAAAGTAGGGCAGTGAACGTTGTCAAACTTGTGGACGGATTGCCTCGATTTTTGTGCCAAAATCTACGGCCTGCCTAGGAGAGGCAGCCACACCAAAACTGTGCCCTTGATGAGTCAACGCTTGGTCAACGCAGGTCAAAGAGACCTTCAACAGTTCTGCATCCTCCTTTCAGCGTCCTCCTTGCCCTAATGCGTCCTCTTCCTTCCAACGTGTGAGCTGCTCCTTGTATAACCCAAAGCTAAGGAGAGAGAGAAGAACAAGTGAGATGAGATGATCAGAAAATGAATCAACCTCTCTTGTATTTATATAATTCACTGGGCATGTGTGCAACACATTTAATTGCTGGCCGATCTTGACAATTTGTCAAGTAAATACAAATAAATTCATATCTCCATAAATACTTGTCGGAATCGGATGATGTTTAGATCAATCCTAAACGTCTTGACAAGAGGAATCTAGGAAAAGTATCAGCTACCATAAATGAGGTGACGCACATGGAGTTTGGCCCTAGTTGCCAATTTTAACACTCCCTCTCAATTAGGGAGAACTCCATCTGCAATCCGTCTGACATTTGCTACTATCCCAACCATCAAATGCATTGCCCCGCACTGCTTGGTCCTGCTCTGCTCGAACTATGAAGAAGAAGAAATGATCGAGGATGTATCATACCATCCTCCATTGACCCGATGTCAGTCTCAGAGAGTGTCATACCACTCCCATTGATCCCAGATCAGTATCATTGATCCCAGATCAATGGAGGTCATCCTAGCATAGGGAGTACGATAGATACAACGATGCGTCTATCGATAGTACTGCTAATGCTCCCTAACCCCATTTCCCTACTCATTGATTAGATGAGAGGTACTTCCCATGAGTCCCACACTGCGTGGGTAGGATGCCTTGATAGGAGAACTAATCATCCTGTCCATAGGAGAACGAATCATCTTGTCCAACAGTTGCCACAGGAGAACTAATCATCCTGTTCCACAGTCGCCACAGAGAACTAATCATCCTGGCCCACAGGAGAACTAATCATCCTATTCCACAGTTTCCACAGGAGAACTAATCATCTTGGCCCACAGGAGAACTAATCATCATGTCCTACAGTTGCCACGAGGTGTCACGAGGGAAGGTTGAACCTTTCACCCTGTACATAGTGCACCACCAGGGGATGTTGAGTTGCCCTGTGGTCGCATGTTGCTCCAAGAAGTACCCCGTGCCCCTTAGAGCTCCCAGAGCTCAACATATGCATCATAAACGACCCTCATAAGAGGGTCTCTCAATGACACCAAGTCGTTCTCGGAAAGTTAGGACTTTGATGTTTCCCAAGGGTTTCGTCAAAATGTCGACGACTTGTTCATTTGTACTGATATGTTGGAGCCTTATTGCTCCTCGTTGTACCATATCTCGGATATAGTGGTATCTGATATCGATGTGCTTGGAGCGATCATGACATACGAGATTCTCTGATAAATGAATCCCGCTCTGGTTGTCACACAGGATCACGGTAGTATCCAATGTGAATCCAAATAGCTCACTGAAGAGCTTCTGCAACTAGACTGCCTCACAAGAGGCCATACTAGCAGCAATGTACTCTGCCTCAGCGATGCTCAAAGCGACCGACTTCTGCTTCCTGCTCATCCAGGATATCGAGGTAAATCCCAAAGAGAAACAACACCTAGAAGTGTTCTTTCAGTTCACGACACTGCCTGCCCAATTAGCATTGGTATATCCATGTAGTCTCACATCTTCGGCAGTGTATCTCAACCCATGAGTGATTGTGCCACGAAGATATCTCAATAGATTCTTGGCACCAATCCAATGTGAGTGGTGAGACTTAACCATATGTTGACTGAATGTGTTGACTGCAAAACATATATCTGGACGAGAGTTCACCAAGAACATCAATACTTCGATGAGTTGATGATACTCAGTAGCATTTCGTAAAATGGGTTCGGCAACACTACCGCTTAACTTCTTGAAGTCAAGCTCCATCGAGGTAGTCACGGGCTTGCAGTCCACCATACTGAATTTCTCCAATATCTTCACCACATATTTTCCTTGACATAGGAAAATCTCCCCTGGCTTCTGCTAGACTTATAGTCCTAGGAAATAGTGCATCAGTCCTAGGTCCTTCATCTCAAATTCAAAAGCTAACTCCCTCTTACATTTGTGAATGAGAGGGTCTGCATTTGTTAGAAAGAGGTCGTCAACGTATAGCACCAGTATCAGAGGATTGTCATCTTCAACCTTAAAGTAAAGGTTAGGGTAGACTTCACTCCTAGTGAATCCCAGCTTCATTAAGTAGTTATTGATCCTCTCATACCACGCTCGGGGTTCTTGCTTCAGCCCATAGAGGGCCTTCTTCAACCTGCACACATGAGATTCTCGATCATGAATCTCAAATCCTTCGGGTTGCTCCACATAGACCTCCTCTTTGATTGAACCATGCAAGAACGCGGTCTTGACATCCATCTGATGTAGGTTCCATCCTTGCGAAGTAGCAAGGGCTATGATCGAGCGGATGGTGGTATATTGGGCAACAGGTGCAAATATCTCGTCATAGTCTATACCTTCCTTCTGAGAGAAGCCACGAGTGACAAAACGAGCCTTATACTTTTCCGCACTTCCATCAACTGCATGCTTTATCTTGTAAAGCCATTTCGGAGTGACAATATCTTGTCCTGGGGTCTTGGGACCACATCCCAGACATTGTTGTTCATGATGGACTCATATTCCTCAGTCATAACATCCTTCCATACTTGATGCTTGACAACTTTTACGAATGACGAAGGCTCATTTTGGATGATCATGCTCATGATGGTCAAGTATCCCTTATACATGGTCGGCTTCTTACTTTCCCGGAAGGTTCCCCTGGGTGCAGCGTGCCCTTCAACATCATCAAGTGTCCCCCTAAGCCATGAAGGCCTCTTCTTAGAAGAGGAAGGCTCTTGCAGAGGGGGATCAATAGGATCCATAGGTTCTTCCACATCGGGCATCTTCTCATCTTCCTTTTCCTTTGGTTCCCTGGTGTCAGCTTCTTTAGATCCCCTTTGAGTAGGAAGATTTTCAACTTTGCTAAGAGTGATATCTTCGTCAAAGGTGACATCATGGCCAATCTCGATTTCCCTTTGACCTACCACATAGATTCTATAGCCCTTAGTGTTTTCGCTATAGCCCACGAAGATTCCTTTCTTTCCAGATGCACCCAATTTATTCCTTTTCTCCTTCGGCACATGAAAATATACTGGACTTCCAAAAGTTCTAAAATGAGATACATCAGGTTTCTTACCAGTGAAAATCACTCCTAAAGTCTTGGAACCCAATGCTTGATGAGGGCATTGGTTTTGCACATATACAACGGTATTCGCAGCTTCAGCCTATAGAAACTTCGAAAGTCTTGATCATGGAGCATAGCATGGACAACTTCCACAATATTAAAATTGGCAACTAGGGCCAAACTCCATGTGGGTCATCTTATTCATGGCTGATAATATTTTTATTAGATTCCTCTTGTCGAGAGGTGTAGGATTGATCTAAAGATCATCCGATTCCGATAAGTATTTATGGAGATATGAATTTATTTTGATTATGGACTAATTGTCTAAGTCGGCTAGCAACTTATGTAGGCTTAGAAGCCCAACAGTGGCATCTATTCAACCCCAACGTTTTCCATATAAATATAGAAGGTCTCATCCTCATTTGGACATGCACATCTCAACACATCTCTCTCTCTCCTGCGCAAAAAAGAGTCTCTTCTCTCTTTTGTGCAGAAAAGGCTCTCCCTCACATGTGTGGAAGGAAGGACGCATAATTTAGGGCTGCAACAACAGATCGGAAGTTTGACCAGCGTTGACCATCACTCTCTGTCTCAGAACTGTGTTGTAGGTTAACGTGACTCTCTGTGGAAGGCCACATTTTTTGGTGAAGGAATCAAGCCGATCCGACAATCGGTTTGCAAGATGTTGCCTGCGCTAGTTTAGGGCTGATTTGGGGTTTGCTGCCGCTGATGTAAATCAGATTTATGTACTATTTCTCTCTGCCGAATTATTGAAGATAAAAGAAGATTCGATCAAAGGGTTTCCCCATATTAGGGTTTGTCCCTGGCTATCCGTCGCATCTTGTGTCTCTTGTCTTGGCTTGTTTTTCTGTCGATCGTTTAATGTTCTATTTGCACTTTACTTAATGTACATGTGATTGCTAATCTGTGGATAATAATAAGAAAAAGAAGTAAACTATTCTAAGCATAGAACATACCATAACTCGACATGGTATCAGAGCTGAGGTGAGGACAAAGCCCAAGCAAGAGCAAGAGCAATCACTGAAGAGAAGGTTGGCAAGGCTATCTAAAAGAACTCATGGGGTCCTCAACACACTTCCCTGCTGAAGATAAGCTTCGTGAGAAATCTAACTACCATGGATGGAAGATGTCTCTCGATCTAACATTAGAAGAACAAGAAGTGTTGGACCATGTAAGAGGTGGAATTGAGCCTCCATCAAATGCATTTGCTGCTGCTAGGAACAAATGGACCAAGGGGGAAGTAAAAGCTAAGAAGATCATCCAGGATTCTATCGACAAACGCTTGGTGGCCTACATCTCTAACCTGAACACCTCTAAGGAAATCTACGATAGACTGGGGAGTTTATTTAAAGTTAATGATGCAAATCAAGTCTTGTTTCTTAGAAATACGCTGAAGGAAATTAAGAAGGGCAAAGATGAGAGTATGTAAGCATACTTCTTAAGAATCACTGAGATCAAGAACGATCTCCTATCTATTGGGGAGATTATTACTGATAGGGAAATGGCACTCACGACTCTTGGAGGATTACCATCCAAATGGTACGTGTTCAGGACTACTCTTCTCAACAATAACATAATTCCTGGATTCGAGGAATTAATGGCCAGATGCCTTCAAGAAGAAACAAGGATAGAAGAGCAAGAAACACCTAAAGGTCCTCCTGCTGCCTTTTCTTCTCGTGCTAAGAAAAGAAATAATTTCGGGACTAAATCAAAACGAAAGGTTGGACCTAAGGGTGGAAGAAAAGGACGATGTTACATTTGCGATAAAGCAGGTCACTATGCAAGGGAGTGCCCTGAGAGAAAGGACTCAACCGGGCAAGGACTGGTAGGGGCTTGCTTGACGCTAGGAAAGCAAGGACCGGTAGGCCTTTAGGGCCCTTTTTTTTACTTATTTGAGAGGGGCCACCCAATAAGTCAAATTGAAATTTAATGCTTGCTTGACGTTAGGAAAGCAAGGTAATTTATTTGCTCGACCACCGCCCCCACCCTCAAAATGTAAGCCACCTGCAAATCAGTAGGAATATGATCAAGGACAAACTTCTCCCCCATTTAAGAAAAAATGGTCGGATTCTTCCTATCTTCTTGGAGGAACATCTGGTTTTTAACCTATGGCAAAATATGATACGAGATGTAGAATCTTTTCACTAATATCGTATTTTATAGCTAGAGATCACTTCCCTTCCCCACCCCTTACCATAGCTGGAAGGTCCTATCTTTCCTCTACAGAAAGTAAGTCAATGCCAGGCTCAGTCGTTGCCCTAATATAAGTATTACACTGGGATGATGATCGAAATCCCTCACAAGGCAATCAAAGAAATGCCAGGTCAAATGGCCGAGGTAAAAGGAGTGCTGGAAATCAAGGAAGAGGACAATCATTCAAGAGGGCAAGAAATTCCAGGTATGAATCTAACATTGTTGATAATAAGCAGGATGAATATTATCTACCAGCTGCTTTGTCTACCTTTGCTCCTCCAGACTCACTTGGAAATTGGCTTATTGATAGTGGTGCCTCAAGGCACTTCACTGGTTACAATGAAGTTCTTTATAATCTGATAGAGAAAGAAACCAACCTGGAAATTGTACTTGGAGATATATGAAATACCCCGTGAAAGGTGTAGGCAATGTCTCTCTTAAATTGAATCAAGGTAATACAGTCCACCTACAAGATGTATTATATGTACTTGATCTCAAAAAGAACTTGGTGTCCATTTCGGGAATGGAAGACAAAGGCTACAAGGTGGCCTTCAACGATGGCAAGGTACGTGCATGGAAAAACAATATTAAAGATGCCTTCACTCTTGGGTTTCGATTTGGTTGATTATATTAGGTCGGAGGAAGTCTGCTAGGTGTCATGTCTTGTGACACATCTATTCAGTCCGAACTATGGCATCGGAGGTTTGCTCACCTTCATTATAAAGCTCTACCTGATGCAAGAAAAATGGCGACCGAGATGCCTGAGTTCAGATTAGAGCAAGAAGGTGTATGTCCTGGATGTGCTGAAGGAAAGCTAAAAAGGGGGCCATTCCCGTCAAGCCAAAGCAAGACCTCCGATATATTGCAGTTAGTTCACTCAGACATATCTGGTATGATGCTTGTGAACTCCTTGGGAGGTTATTCATATTACCTTACCTTTACAGATGACTATTCTCGCAAGACTTGGATATACTTCTTGAAAAAGAAGGATGAAGTGTTCTCTTGGTTTTGACACTTCAAAGCCTTGATCGAGAATCAAACCAAAAAGAAGATCAAGATCTTAAGGACTGATAATGGGACTGAATATGAATCTAATGAGTTTCAAAACTTTTGTAAAAAGGCTAGCATTAAGAGGGAGTCTACTACTCCATACACTCCTGAAGAGAATGGTGTGGCGGAAAGGAAGAACCGTACGATTGTGGAAGCTGTCCGTGCTATGCTCCATGATCAAAGACTTTCGAAGTTTCTATGGGCCGAAGCTGCAAACAACGCCGTATACGTACAAAACCGATGCCCCCATCAAGCATTGGGTTCCAAGACTCTTGAATAAATGTTCACTGGTAAGAAACCTGACATATCTCATTTTAGAATTTTTGGAAGCCTTGTATATTTTCATGTGCTGAAAGAGAAAAGGAACAAATTGGGTGCATCTGGAAAGAAAGCAATCTTTGTGGGCTATAGTGAAAATAGTAATACTAAGGGCTATAGAATCTATGTAGCCAGTCAAAGGGAAGTCGTGATTAGTCATGATGTCACCTTTGACGAAGATATGGCTCTCAGCAAGGTGGACAATCCTCCTACTTTGAGGAGCTCTCAAGAAGCTGACACCAGGGAACCGAAAGAAAAGGATGATGAAACAATGCCTGATGTGGAAGAACCCATGGATCTTATCGATCCTCCTCCACCTGAGCCTTGTCTTCGAGGAAGAGGCCTTCATGGCTTAGGGGGACACTTGAAGATGCTGAAGGACACACTGCACCCCGAGGAATCTTCCGTGAAAGTAAGAAACCAAACAGGTATCAGGGATACCTGACCATCATGAGCACGATCATACAAAATGAGCCTTCATCATTCTCAGATGCCGTCAAGCATCAAGTATGGAAGGATGCTATGATCGAAGAATATGAGTCTATTATGAAGAATGATGTCTGGGAAGTAGTTCCCAAACCCCTGGACAAGACAGTCGTCACCTCTAAATAGCTTTACAAGATAAAGCATGCAGTTGATGGAAGTACGGAAAAGTATAAGGCTCGTTTTGTCGCTCGTGGCTTCTCCCATAAGGAAGGTATAGACTATGACGATATATTTGCGCCTGTTGCTAGATATACCACCATCTGCTTGATCATAGCCCTTGTGGCTACACAAGGATGGAATCTACATCAAATGGATGTAAAGACTGCATTCCTGCATGGTTTGATCAAAGAAGAAGTCTATGTGGAGCAACCCGAAGGATTTGAGGTTCAAGATCGAAAATCTCATGTGTGCAGGTTCAAGAAGGCCCTCTATGGGCTGAAGCAAGCACCCCGAGCATGGTATGAGAGGATCGATAACTACTTGATGAAGCTAGGATTCACTAGGAGTGAAGCTGATCCTAACCTTTACTTTAAGGTTGAAGATGAAAAACCTCTCATACTAGTGCTGTATGTTGACGACCTCTTCCTAACAGGTGCAAACCCTCTCATTCACAAATGTGAGAGGGAGTTGGCTTCTTAATTTGAAATGAAGGACCTAGGATTGATGCACTATTTCCTAGGACTTGAAGTTTGGCAGAAGCCAGGGGAAATTTTCCTATCTCAAGGAAAATATGTGGTGAAGATTCTGGAAAGATTCGGTATGGTGGACTACAAACCCGTAACTACCTCGGTGGAGCTTGACTTCAAAAAGTTAAGCGGTAGTGCTGCTGGACCTGTTTTACGAAATGTCACCGAGTATCGACAACTCGTCGGAGCATTAATGTTCTTAGTGAACTCTCGTCCAGATATGTGCTTTGCAGTCAACACATTAAGTCAACATATGGTTGAACCTCACCACATATATTGGATTGGTGCCAAGAATCTGTTAAGATATCTTCATGGCACAATTACTTATGGGTTAAGATACACTACTGGAGATGTGAGACTACTTGGATACACTGGTGCTAATTGGGCAGGCAATGTGGTGGACCGTAAGAGCACTTTCGGGTGTTGTTTTTCCTTGGGATCTGCTTCGATATCCTAGATGAGCAAGAAGCAGAAGTCGGTGGCTTTGAGCATCACTAAAGTAGAGTATATTGCTGCTAGCATGGCCTCCTGTGAGGTAGTCTGGTTGCGAAAGCTCTTCAGTGAGCTGTTTGGATTTACATTGGATACCATCGTGATCTTATGTGACAACTAGAGTGGGATTCGTTTGTTAGAGAATCCCGTATTTCATGATCGCTCCAAGCATATTGATATCAGGTACCACTATATTCAAGATATGGTGCAGTGAGGAGCAATAAGGCTCCAACATATCGGTACAGATGAACAAGTCGCCGACATTCTGACAAAGCCCCTAGGGAAGGTCAAATTCTTGACCTTCTGAGAACGACTTGGTGTCGTTCAAAGACCCTCTGATGAGGGTCCTGTATGATGTATTGAGCTCTGGGAGCTCCAGGGGGGCGCGGGGTACTTCTTGGAGCGACATATGACCACAAGGTGACTCACCATCCCCTGGTGGTGCACCTTGTACAGGGTAAAGGTAAAGGTACTTCTTGGAGCGACATATGATCACAGGGTGACTCACCATCCCCTGGTGGTGCACCTTGTACAGGGTAAAGGTAAAAGGATCAAACTTTCCTTGTGACAGCCCGTCGTGACTGTGGAACAGGATGATTAATTCTCCTGTGGGCCTGGATGATGTGTTCTCCATTGCGATTGTGGACAAAATGATTCGCTCTCTTGTGGGACAGGATGATTTGCTCTCCTGTGGATAGGATGATTCGCTCTTCTGTGGGACAAGATGATTCGCTCTCTTGTGGGACAAGATGATTTGCTCTCCTGTGGACATGATTGATTAGTTCTTCTATCGAGGCATCCTACCCATGCAGTCTGGGACTCATGGGAAGTACCTCTCATCTGGTCAATGAGCAGGGAAATGAGGATAGGGACCATAGTAGTACCGATGGACACATCCCTGTATTTACCGTACTCCCTATGCTAGGATGACCTTCATTGATCTGGGACCAATGATACTGGTTTGGGACCAGTGGGAGTGGTACCCACTATGACATTGACTTCGGGTCAGTAGAGGACTAGTCTAGGACCAGTGGTACACACTCTGAGACTGACTTCGAGTCAGTGGAGGATGGTATGATACATCCTCGATCATTTCTTCTTCTTCATAATTCGGACAAAGTAGAGCAGAGCAAAGCAAAACAAGGCAGAACAGAATAGAGCAGAGCAGAGCAAGGGTCAAGCTGTAAAGGTAGTGCATTTGATGGATGAATAGTAGCCACTGACAGACGAATTGCAGATGGAGTTCTCCCTAGTTGAGAGGGAGTGTTAAAATTGGCAACTAGGGCCAAACTCCATGTGGGTTATCTTATTCATGGCTGATAATATTTTTATTAGATTCCTTTCGTCGAGAGGTGTAGGATTGATCTAAAGATCATTCGATTCCGATAAGTATTTATGGAGATATGAATTTATTTTGATTATGGACTAATTGTCTAAGTTGGCTAACGACTTATGTAGGCTTAGAAGCCCAACAGTCGCATCTATTCAACTCCAATGTTTTCCATATAAATACAGAAGGTCTCACACACATCTCAACACATCTCTCTCTCTCTCTCTTGCGCATAAAAGAGTCTCTTCTCTCTCTTGCGCAGAAAAGGCTCTCTCTCACACGTGTGGAGGGAAGGATGCAAAATTTAGGGCTGCAACTGCAGATCGGAAGTTTGACCGGCGTTGACCATCAGTCTCTCTCTCAGAACTGCGTTGTAGGTGAACCTGACTCTCTGTGGAAGGCTGCATTTTTTGGTCAAGGAATCAAGTCGATCCGACAGTCAGTTTGCAAGATATTGTCTGCCGTAGTTTAGGGCTGATCTAGGGTTTATTGCTACTGAAGTAAATCAGATTTATGTACTATTTCTCTCTGTTGAATTATTGAAGATAAAAGAAGATTTGATCAAGGGGTTTCCCCATATTGGGGTTTGTCCCTGGCTAGCCGCCACATCTTGTGTCTCTTGTCTTGGCTTGTTTTTCTATCGATTGTTTAATGTTCTATTTGCACTTTACTTAATGTACATGTGATTGCTAATCTGTGGATAATAATAAGAAAAAGAAGTAAACTACTCTAAGCATAGAACATACCATAACTCAACACACAATCGTACGATTCTTCCTTTCCGCCACACCATTTTGCTCAGCAGTAGATGGTGTTGTGGTCTCCCTCTTAATGCCAGCCTCTTTGCAAAAGTCATGGAACTCGTTGGATTCATACTCAGTCCCATTATCAGTCCTTAAGATCTTGATCTTCTTTTCAGTTTGATTCTTGATCAAGGCTTTGGAGTGACGAAACCAAGTGAACACTTCGTCCTTCCTTTTCAAGAAGTATATCCAAGTCTTGCAAGAATAATCATCTGTAAAAGTGAGGTAATATAAATATCCTCGCAAAGAGTTCACAGGCATCACACCAGATATGTCTGAGTGAACCAACTGCAATATATCGGACGTCTTGCTTTGGCTTGAGGGGAATGGTCCTCTTTTGAGCTTCCCTTCGGCATATCCAAGACATACACCTTCTTTCTCTATTTGGAACTCGGGCATCCCTGTCACCATTTGTCTTGCATTGGGTAGAGCTTTATAATGAAGGTGAGCAAACCTCCGGTGCCATAGTTCGGATTGGAGTGATGTGTCACAAGACATGACACCTAGCGGACTTCCTCCGACCTGATATAATGAATTGACTCGAAACCCAAGTGTGAAAGCATCCTTAAATTCCTTTTTCCATACACGTACCTTGCCATCAATGAAGGTTACCTTGTAGCCTTTGTCCTCCATTGCCGAAACGGACACGAGGTTCTTTTTGAGATCAGGTACATGTAGGACTTCTTGCAAATGAATTGTATTACCCTGATTCAATTGAAGAGTGACATTCCCTACGCCTTTCATGGGATATTTTGCGTTGTCCCCAAGAACAATTTCCAGGCTGGTCTCCTTTTCTATCAGATTGGAGAGAGCTTCTTTGTAGCCAGTGAAGTGCCTTGAGGCACCACTATCAATAAGCCAATTTCCCAGCGAGTCCGGGGGAGCAGTAGTAGAGAGGGCCACTGGTAAACAATATTCAACTTGCTTATTGTTAACAACATTATATCCATACTTGGAGTTTCTTGCCTTCTTGAAGGGTTGTCCTCTTCCTTGATTTCCAGCATTTCTTTTACCTCTACCATTGGACTTGCCATTCCTTTGATTGCCTTGAGAGTGATTTTGGTCATCGTCATGGTGTGAGTCCCTTTTATCAGGGCACTCCCTCGCATAGTGGCCCATTTTGTTGCAATTGTAACATCAACCTTTTCTTCCACCCTTTGGTCCAACCTTTCCTTTGGATTTAGCCCCAGAATTGTTTCTTCTTTTAGCATGAGAAGAAAAAACAGAGGGATGGCCTTAAGTGCGGGGATTTCTTGTTCTTCCATCCTTGTCTCTTCTTTAATACATCTAGCCATCAATTCCTTGAATCTTGGGATGACATTATTGTTGAGAAGAGTAGTCCTGAATATATACCATTTAGGTGGCAGTCCTCCAAGAGTTGTGATAGTCATTTCCCTGTCAGGAACTACCTCCCCAATAAATAGGAGATCATTCTTGATCTCGGTGATCCTTAAGAAATATGCTTGCATACTCTCATCTTTTCCCTTCTTAATTTCCTTCAGCTTATTTCTAAGGAACAAAACTTGATTTGCATCATTAACTTTAAATAAACTCACTAGTCTATCGTAGATTTCCTTGGAGGTTGTCAGCACGGAAACATAGGCCACCGGGCGCTTGTCGATAGAGTCTTGGATGATCTTCCTTGCTTTGAGTTCTCCCTTGGACCACTTGCTTTTGGCAACAGCGGATGCATTTGATGGAGGTGCAATAACATTGCCTCTTACATGGTCCAACACTTCCTGATCTTCTAAAGTCAGATTGAGAGACTTTTCCATCTGTGATAGTCAGACTTCTCACGGAGCTTGTCTTCGGCGGGTAAGAGTGTTGAGGACCCCATGAAGTTTTTAGGATAGCCTTGCCAACCTTCTCTTCGGTGATTGCTCTTACTCTTGCTCTGGCTTTGTCTTCACCTCAGCTTCGATACCATGTTAAATTATGGTATGTTCTATGCTTGTAGCAGTTTACTTCTTTTCTTCTTATTAGCCACAGATTAGCAATCACATATTAAGTAAAGTGTAGATAGAACATTAAACGATCAACAAAAAACAAGCCAAGACAAGAGACACAAGATGTGGCGGCTAGCTAGGGACAAACCCCAATGCGGGGAAACCCTTTGATCAAATCTTCTTTATCTTCAATAGTTCAGCAGATAAAAATAGTACAAAATCAGAATTCTGTAATTTTATATCAGCAGCAACAAGACCTAGATCAACAAAGTCAAACTTGGTCCAACGAGTTGAAATTGACCTCCAATATGCTTGGTCAATTACCGGTCAACTACCCCTCGACCAACCTGAAGAAACAGCCCTTGAACAACCCCAAAAACACAGTCAAACTACTGTTGACTGAAGTCAACTTGTTGCCCAAAACTAGGGTAGTCAATGTTGGTCAAACCTGTGGACGGATTGCCTCGATTTTTGTGCCAAAATCTGCGGCCTGCCTAGGAGAGGCAGCTACACCAAAACTGCACCCTTGATGAGTCAACGCTTGGTCAACGCAGGTCAAAGAGACCTTCAACAATTCTGCATCCTCCTTTCAGCGTCCTCCTTGCCCTAATGCGTCCTCCTTTTTCCCACGTGTGAGCTGCTCCTTGTATAACCCAAAACTAAGGTGAGAGAGAGAAGAGTGAGTGAGATGAGATGATCAGAAAATGAATCAACCTCTCTTGTATTTATATGATTCACTGGGCATGTGTGCCACACATTTAACTGCTGGCCGACCTTGACAATTTGTCAAGTAAATACAAATAAATTCATATCTCCATAAATACTTGTCGGAATTAGATGATCTTTAGATCAATCCTACCCCTCTCGACAACAGGAATCTAGGAAAAACATCAGTTGCCATAAATGAGGTGACCCACATGGAGTTTGGCCTTAGTTTCCAATTTTAATAGATTGGAACCAAACTAAATTGTTGGAGCCACAGGACTGAAATTGGGTAGAGTTTACACAATCGACCATTCACCAAGTCGACGACCAAATTATATTTGCTTCCCATGGCCAATAATCTACAATCGACAGGGCCACGTCCTTGGACGAATTCTATGTGCCAAAATTGTTCGAGGCCTGCGGTCAATCCGACAACCATATTATCATTGTCAACAACCTCTGTGGCATAAGATCGATTGCGTGTTTTGTGTCACCACTGAAAGCACGAAGGTGGTGGGACTATTTAGTAGCTCGAAGTTACCCAAGCTGGAGATCTTAGAACCGATGCATATGTATTGAAGGGGTTTGTCGAATATTTTCAAGACTGATTTTTGAAGGAACGTGCGATAAGATGAAATGCAATCTCTTGTTTTTGTGCCTGCATGAGTTGCCACAATCAGTAGCTGTTTTTTTTTTTTCTCTACAGAGATCATTGGCAGCATTAAGATGTGAATAGCCAAATGCGTGAAGGAGAAAGGTGGTATAGAGTCTGTTGGCCTGAGCATCCTAGAAGTTTGGCAGAAAGCAAATTATAAGCGTACGTGACTTTGCATACGAATTGGTGTCTAGTGCGATGTGAAAGATCATTGAACGTCTGCAATTTGTAAGCTTGACAGAGTGGAAATCAATTGTGGACAATAGTTGTGCGCAGAGGAAAAGGGGAACCAGTTGGGCCATAAATTGATTCTAAGGGCATACCTTACACCATTCCAAGAGGAGAGAAACCAAGCACGGGGCCAGTACCACTATTACCTGTGCATATATATTTGCTGAAGGTTGTTTTAGGCCTATAGAAGCCGTAATCAAATTGCTGGACGATGTTGGGTACTTTCTGCTGCAAGCTGAGTGTATACACCCTTGGGGAAGCACGCACTATGTTGATTTTTGGTAGCATCAGATGTGCTCTAGCCATGAAATTTGATGCAGAGGCTAAGGCACATGAGATCTTCGAGACCTAGAAATCGTTTGGAGAAATTCCACCTGGATGAAGAGATATTAAAATAATTAATATTTTTAATGGGTTCCTAAGTCTAAACTTAGGAAAATAAAAATATTAATGTCTATTAATATAAAATGGGTGAGAAAGTTAAAAGTGACAAGGATTGAGCCAGATCTAATCTTAGCTGTTGATTAGGGACTTAATCTCGGTCGTTGAATTATCAACAGGAAAAGTATAAGAGGAGGCTTCAGGGTCAGTTGGAGACACACCAAGAGAGATCAAGAATTCGATTTTCTGGGGTTGGGTTTGCTGAGGAAATCAAGTTAGAGATCAGTTGCAGTGAGGGGCAGTTCAACGAGGGATTTTGATCCAAGGCTGAAGAATACATACAAGAGAGGCAGTGAAGTGCCGGAAAAGGCAGTGCAGGCCCAAGAAGTGCTGACGCAGAGGCTTGAGGAGCCAACGCAGAGGACGCAGAGGGTTGTAGATGCTGACGCAGAAGCCGTAGAGGTTGACACAGAGGACGCAGAGGGCTTCAGAGTCAGCGCTAGGAGATTCTGTGGGGCAGATTGGGAGCTGATCAACAGATCCAGAGTCGGGAGAGGGTGACACAGTTCTAGAGCAGTGCTTGCAGTAGCTTCCACTGTCCAGCACAAGGAACAATCAAAGTCAGTATGGGGTTGATCATCCGGTTGCTGATTTTCCAGAATATCTGTCTCCGGAGAGAGGTACTGTTGCCAAGGATATTCTCTGAAGGGTGAGCCATTTCTGACACCCTAGTTGTATTCATAAATTTTCTTAATAATAAAACCCTCATATAGGCTGCACCGGTTTTCCTACATTGAGTTTTTTCGGGGACGATTCTCCAAAAATAATGGTGTCCCTTGTGTTATTGTTTCTGTTTACTTCAGTGCATGATCTGTATATATTTGTGAAGACTGCATTTGTGTTTGCTTCGATGTTTATGTAATTAATAACTTGTTAATGTAAAGAACAAGTGGGAGATAGTAAAGCAGAAATTGCAGTAGGGGTTTTTGATGTGTTAGATTAAGAAATTTTCACATGGTATCAAAGGGATTGCAGATCATAGGTCACTGAAGGCATCAGCCGGGAAATCTGAGAGTTTTCAACGGAGAAGTAGCTGTCCCGAGAGACAACGCTGTTCTAGAGCCAGAGACACAGAAGGAAGAGTGACGCACTGTAATATCCCTAACTTGGAATATTCCTCAAACCCCAGTAAAAACTCCAACCAAATACGTGCAAGTGATATAATAACCCAAAAATGACAAATAACAATGGTACAACATATAATAATGTAAACAGGAAATATAAGCAGATACTCAAGAAATGTAGCGAGAAATACTAAGCCATTTTATTATATTGAGCAATAAAATGAGTACAAGAGGTGATTAGATAGATGACACCTCGATTTGCACAAGTCAAGTGAAGAAAATACTCTCAGAATAACAAGGAATGACCTCTTTGCATGGATGCTGTTGGAGAACTGCCGTGCTACTGCTGCTGCTAGGAAACAAATAATGATTTGGGGTTGCTCCCCTCGGAAAATGTTGAAACTCTCGAATCAGGGTCTACTCAAGAAACCCAGAAAAACTCAGAAAGCTTTCCTGGAATAGCCGACCCCCGAAAATCACCCCCTTGGGGATTTGCGCAGTCCCTCAATGCTCTGCTCTGCGACTGAAGAAACCCCTATAGAACTCTGCCTGAAACTCTGCCAAAAATCCTCCAAGATGCAAGGGTTGGTCCCCTGCTCATTCACCCAGCATAAATCCTCTTGCGAAAACTCCAATCCAACATTACTGCCAGAAAGAACTGCGTCCCTCTCCTAGTGCTGCACAGTCTTCCAAAACGCTGTTGAAACTGCTACTGAAATGCTGATGAAACTACTACTGAAATGCTAATGGAAATACCTTGCCCGAGCAGGCAGTCGAAGTCCCCCCAGGGCTAAGGGTTAGATCTCCGAACGGAGACACTCAATGCACTAAACAGTGCTGCAGACCAGCTAAACAGCCAGCGTGCTCAGAAGTCGAAACGACTAGCTCAAAATGCACATAACTGAATGATCAAAATGAGGGGGCTACTCTCTCTTTTATAGCCTTTGCCTCCCTCAATCCCAAGGCTCACCTCTTCTTGCATGGTTCCCCTCTTGCCACGTGTTCCTTCCCTAAGGCATAGTCTCTCCATGTGTCTTTGTGGGCTCCATTTCTGCATGCCCCGTTGGCCCCCTTGGCTCCCCTTTAAGTCACAATGTTGTGGTACTAGGAAGTGACTTTTATTCTAAAAGTGAGTTATGTCCCCTGTTGACTGCTGGAGTAGCACCTGACGATTATTTGACGACTCCATGCCCAAGGATCATCCCGAAGACACTTGTACCATCAGAGATGTCATCAGTCAACAGAGTTTTTTAACTCTCCTTCTATCTTCTCATCATATTTCTTCTCTGTACCCAGATTCCACACCCTACGGGGAATTGTAATAAGTGATGCTAGTATGATGTTCTTGAATTTGTAACAGGCCTAGGATGTGGGACTCGATCAGCAAACGAGTACACCTTGGAGTGTTTTTTTTTATCCGGTGGATTATCCCTTTCGTTTCCTTTCTTTTTTAGAGGGGGATAATCCTCTGGATTTTTTCACTCGTGCTCACCCCAAAGCCGAGGTGACGGTTTGAAGATTGAGCCCCTGACACATCTTAGTGTCTAGGGTCGATGTATATTACCATACTAGAACACACGTCAGGTTTCGTGGAATTTGGCTAAGTCTAGATAGGATTTTTTAATAGTTAAAAATTTCCCGCAAAACGGGATTTTTTAATTATTTTTTGTATAAAGGCATAAAAAAGTGGCATTAGGAGATGCCTGGGGCGTATGACCAGTCAAAATTCACCCTCAGAGGCCCAGCATTCTCCTAGGGCCTACTTTGGGGGTCAAAAAATGACTCAGAGTCCCTCAAAAGGCAAATTTTCCAGTGACAGTGGCAAAAAATGAAGAAAAATTCAAAAAAATAAATAATTGGAAAAATTTAAAAAATTTTCCAAAGTCAAAATAAGTCAAATTTTGACATGGAGATTAAGCAGATGATCAAGGTGACGTGGCAAATCAATGTGGCGTCAAAGTCAAAGTCAAAATTTCAGAAAGTCAAAGTCAAAGTCAAAGTCAAAGTCAAAGTCAAAGGTCAAAGTCAAAGTTTGAGTTCATAGAATTTCAAAGTGTAACTTTGATTTAAAGTTGATATTGAATAATTATTTTAAAAATCGAAGTGGGACCCCCCATCATACCATAACTAAGGGAAGCAAAAAAATTAAGTTCCGTACGCTGTCCGTACGATTTCCGTACGGCAGCCATTTTGGCACATGGTCAAAGAGCCAGTCAGCAAGTCAAATGGAATGTGTACGTTGAATATTAATACAGTCAGCATACGTGGGCCAGTCCATATTTCTCATATCAAATCAGCTATTGGAACCCAGTCCGTACGCAGATCAGCCGTACGTACGGCAGTCAAAGCCAGTCCGTACGCAGATTGAGCAGCAAATTTCGGTGGCCAGTAAACAGCCAGTTAAACGCATCTTCAGTTAGATCAGCATGTATACTCAGCATTTAACTCAGTTTACAGGCAGTTAAATCAGCAAGTTATCTCCAGTCAACTCAGCATTTAACTCAGTTCAAAGGCAGCCAAATACGAATTTATTACAAGCAGTTGTCTTCAGTCAAGCAGCAGTTCAAAGGCAGCCACATGTTTATCCTAGAGCAGTTATCTTCACATTGGGATTGTCATCAAGCCACTTGTCATTTCATTTCTTCATTGGGATCTTCACCTTATTGCCATTTGTCACTGGGAATTTGCCTTGGGATTGTCTCCCATTTTCCTATTTATATGAGCCTTGGGCTCTTATTGTAATATATAGAACGAG
>APFE030330033.1:826-16566 GCA_000404065.3 Pinus taeda
AGTTAGCTCCCTTAGTTATGGAATGGATGAACCAAGGTGGAGCGGACTTGCCAACGCAATATTCCTTCTAGAAGTGTCCAGAAGTGACCCAAGATGAGTTTTTAAGAATGAACTCACGCCTTTTTAACTTTTACAGGGGTTCACGCCCATCACTTAACATATAGAGCGGTCAGGTTCGCAGGAAACATGACCACTGGGTGCAGCACCACAGGCAATGCTAGGAGAAAGTGTGAAACCAGGATTTGAGATATTTTTAAGGTCTTTCTCCCATTTTCAAGGTTTTACATGAAGATCTAAGGCTTAAGACTTGCAAAGGAGGTATGTATGAGTGTTGATGGACTCACACAAACTATAGAAAGTCATGGTGACAATTTTTTGTGTAACAGATTGCCCCCTAAAGTGCAAAGTCTATAATAGATGAGGATAGGTTTTGATCATCTAAGAAGAGTGAAGGACTTTATCATTTCAAGGATCTTCCTGTGGATACCCCAGTCGGAACCTGTAAAAACATTCAACACAAAATATATATATGTGAAAATATCATCGCTGAGGTAGGCATTCCCATACTCAGATCAAAACTGACTAAGAACTATCTAAAAATGTTCTGATACAGGAATGATTTTGTGTTACATCACAAGTAGAAACATATAGACACAGTATGGGCACAACCATGTGTTTATGAATAGTCCACTATATAATGATAACAAAATTCCTTGCAGCCTAGAGGGTGGAAACTAGATCCAGGGTCTTCATTTCTACTTCCTGAATTAGTATGATTCTATCAATGTGAATGAATGTGTCAAAGTCGAACATGGTAGAAACCGCTTGATTACCAGTCAATGATGTAAACTGTTAACAAGTGTGAGAGGAACCACCAGTAATGTCAATGGCTGTCAAAGTACTCAGTACAATCCATGAAATGTGAACGAATGAGTCGATGTCGAACACATCACAGAGTCCTTTGATCGAAGGTCAATGACACAACCTGTCGTCAAAGGCGAGAAACCAGCCATTGAGGCATGTAGATTCCATGGTACTGACAATTTCTAGATCATATTTCTAGATAATGAGTCAGAGTTGATAGAAAGTGATCCATCTTAAGCAAGCCCATAACACGAAATCATAGATCAAGTCTGAAGAAATATATTTGGCAAGAACTAACTCAGGGATGGTCAATGATGGATGACAGATATTTTGTAGGTGAATGGTTTATTTGCACAGACCTCTTGAACACATAACGACACGACAGATGGTTTGGTGATGATTGACCCAAAGTTAATACCCAAAAACCGGTTGAAGACTTTCAATATGGTTTGATCAACTGTTAGGTAAAGGATTTCCCAACCCAGGTGAATGAAAGTGTCGTGTTCAAGAGTGGTTATAAAGTATGACAAACAGACTCACTTTTCTCTCTCTTCCCCCACCATTTCTGGCAAGTACCTCTTTATTTTTGACAAGCTTGAGGAGGATAACATTTGCTTGGTTATAAGCTCATCCTTCGGATGAGTCCAACTTAGTTTAGATTTAAACCCTAAAAAGGAGTGGTTCATTCCTGTTTGTAATTGAACAAGTCCTTTACTATTAAATTTTAACGAGTCCAGTATAGGAGAAACTCGACATTTTTCAATTTTAGGGAGTCAGAAGAAAAACTTAAGAAAAATCCATGGTTGTCCTTTTTCATAAATTTGTGTCTCCCAAGCCCGAAAAAGTATAAAATAATACTTGAGAGAACTGCTTGACCATTACGATCAAGGAGTACTTTTCATAATTAGTTCCTTCAATCCGAAAAAGTAAAAAAGCGATCGAAAACACGTCATTTTATTATCAATATCGAACTCGAAAACGACAAAAGTCCGGCAATCTTTTCATGTTTATATGGTCAGAAAAGAGCTGTAATTGGACCGTCTTTTTAATTCTGTTTTAACGAGTCTAAAAAGAAAAACTCGACAATATTTTCATGTTTTATGAGTCAGAAAAGAGCTTAAAGAGGACTCCTATGTGTTTTTTGTTGAAAATGACCAATTCTCCTTGAATACCGAATATTCTGCACAAAATCTGCAAACATTACTCATATATGTTTTAAAAATAATAAAAATGTACCAAAAGTGACCTTTTCAAAGTAAAAGATAAATAAATTTAATTTAATTATTCAAAAAATCTTATGAAAAGGGCTTTTACAAGTTCATTTTCACCGTTTGGCTTTGGAGTAAAAAGTAAGAGCTTTTGGTAAGAAAACTTCCTATGGAGATTGCGGAAAATCTTACCGCTGGAATCGAGAACCGTATTCTCTAGGTAATCCACATTGTCCTTAACTTGCATTTCATCCATTTAAAATTTTGTTTTAGGCTTTAGAAGTTGATTTTTAGAAGAAAATTTGGGCTAAAAATTGCCCGCGGCACTTGCGCAGGTGTGCCATGTGGCCCCTGCGCACCCCGATTTTTCCGTGCACAGGGAAAATTCGGGGTGCCGCACCTGTCCTTAAGGAGAAGTGTGCAACTACGCACTGTCTCTAAAAGGATGGGTGCGAACCCCGTGGAACACGGATTTAAAACCCTAAATTCTTCATTTTTACCCCATAGATTTTGAATTGAAATGTTCTAAACCACATATTTTGCAATGTAGGTACACAAGATGCTTGTTTAGTGGGAAAGTGAGCACGAGGATGTGGATCAAGCCACATTACTCCATCCACCTTCATTACAGGCATTGAGAGCATGCGGGCTATTTAAATTTTGGACCATACGTGGCATGAGGGCATAGGTAGACTTTCTACAATGGCTAGTAGATAGGTGGAGCACACAGGACCAGCGCTTCATTATTGGTGGAAACCGGCTCGAAATCGAGCCGAAAGACATATACTTCTTGACTAGCATGCCCAAGAGAGGGGAGGAGTTATCTCTATTAGGATCTAGGCCAGGTGGCCAATCTGTCGCTAGTCTTCGACTAGAGTTTTGTAATAACCAAACTGCAGACAAACAGATAGATGTTAAAACCATCTCCCATCAGGAACTAAAATTGATCGCCTGTACTGTTACTAGACTCTGTGGGAGTGCAGCATTGTATCTATCTACTGGTTCCCAGATGCGCATGGCAGTAGACTGCTTCCGAGGCACCATCTTCAACTAGTGCGATGTTGTATTGGCCAATGTGAAGGGCCAATTGACTAGGGCAAAGAATGGACAACTGAAGATCTTTGGATATGGTTATTTAGTTATGAGATTTGCCCTAGAGAGGGTACCTATGCTGGTTCCACAACAACTTACTGTTGACGCTGGACTTCCCCGAGATCCTAGGGTTATGCGTTGGGTTGCAGTCATGGCCCGCCATCCTGAGGAGGGTACTGAGGTTGTTCGATTCACACTCGAGTATTTTCGTTGGTTAGAGAACCAACTCTTTGTGATTCAGGATTTTCCATACACTGGGATGGATTATCGTGGTGATCCCAACATGGCTCTTTCACCTGGAAAGCAATGGGATGATAGAGGTAAAATTGTTTTCAACATTTTAAATTATATATATATTTTTTATTTTTAAATCACCCCAAAACTAATAGTAAAAAGTTTTTAAATGCAGATGTGGGTCCACAGTGACAAACTTCTCTCCAGCCTTATGATCGAAGACAGCCAGCTACCGCAGCACCGGCCCCACAGGACCAATCAATAGAGACCTCGACCAAATTGGAGGGTCATCTAGAGCGCTTGACAGCAGATATTCTGGAGACCATCATAGATGACATTCCTCTTAGACTTTATCGCTATGTGATTGGGGTCTGAAGACCTTTTAGGAGGTTCCTTTGTAGGGTGGCCCAAGCAGTGGTGTCTTATCGTGATCATCACCAGTGATAGGATGATTGCCTTGTAGAATCATTTTTGGACTTTTTGTGCTATCATTTTTGCCGATCATAAGGTGTTTTTCAACCTATGATCAAAGACGATGTATATTTTGACACACTTCTATGCTATGCTATATTACTATTATTGGTTATCTTGAAAAACATGTTATGGGATGTTTTTAAATTTGTTGTTTGATTTAGTGAAAATGTCTATTTAACATTCGAGAAGCGACTGCATCTGCTAATGTATTTAAATATCTTGGAATGTGCTAAGATTCGATGTAATAAAATTATCGTTCCAAGAGATGGAATCTCAAAAATAATCGTAATAACACTAGATTTCTAATGGCATAAACTCTATTAAGTTGTAATACAACGAGTGCCGAATCTAATCTAACAATCAAACTCCGAATTCCAAATGAAATGGATTCAGATAATAACTCAATCTTTGCACTGTAGTCTACAATGTTGTTCGTTGTTTGACTGAGACTTACCCCATGCATAGATACTAACTCGTCAAAGGGAGAATAGATAACCCAAGCTGCGGAAGAGATGTTTCGTGTACTATGACAAGGGCCATCAGCAAAACCGATGTATGTTTGGAGAGGTGTCGACATCTGCAATATCAAGAGTAAAATCAAGATAAGCAGGAATAATGATGAAAAACACTCTCTGATGTAAAGCACGCATTCCTAATCTAAAAACACACCAAACTTAGAAAGAAACTAGTCTAAAAAATCTCCACACTAATCTTTTAAGCATAATATCGCTTTAGATAAAGCCCATTCCTAGGTTTACCTAAAGAGACACCGTTAAAATATTCTAATTCATAGGCCCCTTTTGCCAGCTTTCGCTTGACAATATATGGACCATGCCACATGGGTACAAATTTGCAAGCCCCTAGCTTATTGTTTACTTGATTATAAAGTAAGACTAGGTCTCCTTCTAAAAAATTGTGGGGTGTAACATTTCGACATACTATGCTTTAATCCTATTGGCATGAGTTTCGACAGCTAATGCAGCATTACATCAATTCTCATCTAATTGAGCTAAGTATAATAAATGTTTTTGCTCTTCAAAAGTGGCTGGTAAAAATGGTACGACAATTTGTAATGACGTGATTTTGCATTCAATGGGTAATATTGCCTCTAAACCATAAACCAGTTGAAAGGGAGTAAAACCTATTCATGTTTTGACTAAGGTTCGGTATGCTCAAAGCATTGAAAATAACATGTTATGCCAATTCGACCTGTGAATCCCAATGATTCATCAGATCATGGTGACTAGAACTTTGTTAATTGCTTCAACTAGACCATTTTCCTGTGGGTAATATGGAGTGGAACTATCGTGCTGCAGGCCAAGTTGATATGTTACTTCAGTCTCCATGATGTTTCGAAAATGACTCCCATGGTCAGTGATAATCGCTTGAGGAACACCAAACCTAGCAATTATATGATTGAAAACGAAAATCACAGTAGTTTTGCCATCTGCCGAAAATGTAGGCATTGCCTCAGCCCACTTGGTAAAATAATCTACCATAAGGATGATATACGCATGCCCCCCGACCGAGTGAGGGTTACATGTAATAAAATCGATACCCCATTTTGCGAATGGACTGATGGCAATGATAGGGTGGAGAGGAACAGGTGGGGCATGCATCTTACGATCAAAAATTTGGCAATTGTGGCATTTCTAGACTGCAATGATACAATCTTTGAATAAGGATGGCTAGAAATAGCCACCGCGCAAAATCTTTTGGGTTGTGGCATACCTAGACATATGACCGCCACACGCTCTAGAGTGACAGTCATTAAGAACCTTTTTGGCCTCGTCATGAGTAAGACAATGGAGAAAACCAGAATCCATCCAACGACAATAAAGAGTATCTCTAATAATAGTGTAAGGTGGGGATTGGAATTGTATTTTCCAGCGCTGAGATCGTGAGATGTCAAGCCGAAAAGATTGGGTTTGGAGATAGGCAATGATATCTCCATACCATGGATCAATAGTGCTGATAAGGAACAAGGATTCATTCGCAATGGGTTCTTCCGCCACATGTTCAGTATCAGCACGAGGGAAGTCACACATCAATTCTGCAAAAACCAAAGACTTCTTTGACTTGGCCTTTTCAAATTCCAAGTCAAATTCCTGTAGGATGACAATCTATTTGGAATACTTGCCCCCTAGCAATTATTTAGTCAAAACGTATTGCATAGGGTTACAATCAGAAATGACCATGGTTTTGCATAACAAAATGTAATGACGAAATCGCTGAACAACTTGTAATGCTTCCAAGGCCAGTTTCTCCACATGTGAATATTTTAACTCAATCGGAGTTAGAGTCCGACTAAAATAATAGATCACATGTTCACTTTCGAAATCATCCTGTTGAACTAAAACCATGCCAATGGTCGAATGGGAAGCGACGAGGTATAAGAAGTAATCCTGGTTGTAGTTGGGAGGATGCAATAATGACGCATGGGTCAACGCTTGTTTAAGTGCATCGAAAGATTTGTCAACTATCTCATCCCAAAAGAATGGAGTGTTCTGTTTCAACAACCGGGTGAAACGTTTTGTAATCTCGGCGTAGTTAGGATTGAAACAATGTAAAAAGTTTTCTTTCCCTTGCAAGCTCTGGAGTAGGCGAAGAGTCGAAGGAGGTGGTAATTTGACGATGGCTTTGACCTTCAAAGGATTGACATGAATGCCGGCTTTGGATACAACAAATCCCAGTAAACGACCCGTTTCTATATAGAAAACACAGTTGTGCGGATTTAGCCTAATCTGATAATGCCTACATCTCATAAAAATTGCTCGTAAATGAGTGAGATGGTCGTCTCTACGTAAATAATGGGTAGGTAAATCATCGAGATAAGGCTACACAATGTGCTTGATTTCATGAAACGCATAAGGCATAGCCCTTTGAAAAGTTGCTCTGACGTTCTTCAATCTGAAAGGTAACTCGCAATAAGCAAATGTCCCCCATGGACAGATGAATGTCGTTTTTGGTTGATCGGCAGGTAGAATTTTAATTTGATTGTAACCGGAAAAGCCATCCATAAAGGAGAAAATTTCACTACCGGCACAATCATTGATAATTTGATCGATATAGGGTGTTGGATAATTGTCCTTGGGACAAGCACGATTGATATCCCTATAGTCAATACATATTCTTATTGTCCCTTGTCTTTTAGTAACCGGAACAATATTCGATACCCAATCCATTAAAGGAATTGGATAAATGAAACCTGCTTTAAGTAATTTCTCAACTTCTGTTTTGATGGCAGTAGCTTTTCGTGGGTGTATCTGACGCAAACGTTGCTGGACGGGTTTAGCATCCGGGTAAGTTTTAATCTCATGAACAACAATTGAAGGATCAATTCCTAGCATTTCCTCATAGGACCAGGCAAACACGTCACGAAATTATTCAAATAGGGCTTTATATGTTTTGACTTCAGTGTTCATACAAGAAGCACCTATGTCAATGTTTTCAACAATCCCAGGTTTGACTAAAATGTTGATAGGAACTGTTCGAGAAACATTTGCTAAATTTTGTTCAGAATTAGGATGTTTCAATGGATTCTGTAGTTTTTTGACATATTAAACCATAAAAATAGAGGAAAAATAATTCTCAAAATGATCAATCTCAAGTAAAAACAAAGATCGATGATGAAGATCTTTCCATGGTAATGCATCAATAGAAAAAAGTTCCTGAATTTTCTCATCGGTGTGAACAGTTTCAGAAAAGGTCGTTGAATCTGAGGTTGAGATTGAAAGTGATTCTCCATGGATCACATTCACTAGATCAAGATTGGTTGAACTTGAGTCAGAAAACGATTGTATAGCCTGATAAGCAACTTCAAAGGGACTCAAAGGCATGGCATCACCAAGAGAGTCCACCTCGGAATCGAATGGAACAATCCAAGGATCATAAAGAATAATGGATTCTGACGAAATCATATGAATAGTCGCGAAAGGAGATGGTACATTGGGAGGAGGAAATGAAAAAGTTCCGAGTAAACTAGAATCTTTAACTAATCCTACCCCAACATCCTTATAAGGGATAGCGATTTTACCAACATGTTGGATACTCTCAGCAGAGGATGGATGGGATGAAAAGTAAGTTAACTGATCTATTGTAATGATATTTCTATTATGTGGAAACTTAATAAGCCGAAAGACCGATGAAACAACAACAGTCATGGCGTAAGACCAGCTACGACCCAAAAGAAGGTTGTAATCCAGAGGGGCATCAACCACCTCCACATCTACATTAACAGTTTTTCCTTCAACCCCTATAGGTAAGTCCTGCAAAATGCCATAAGGATGAAACCCTTGGCCATCAAAGGCCTTCAGAATCATCGGGGATTGATTAAGTGTAGGAGAACCAAGGGCTTTCCAACACTGTATCGACATAATACACGTCGAAGCTCCCTCATCAATCACAGTCCTAAAGCAAGGTATGTTTTTGACTAACACTGGAATTTGGAAAGCCATTTGATGAGGTAAACAAGATGTACTATTTTCTAAATTGAAGACTATGAGGTTTGAGTCTTGAAGATCAACAACTCCTATAGCCGACAATAGCAATTTACGTTGTGCTGGACAAGACCGTAGCACTTCCAAAGCCGACATTGCTGAAGGGGAAACAACTAAATCTTCAACAATGTTATAGTTCTGAGCAACTCTCACATGTCGATTGAAAGCTGACTTTTGAAGTATACCCTTAGTGGGCGGTTTGATTACTAAGTCTGGATTAGGTTTCTCGATCTGTAATGGATTGGAACCAGACGGAGCTGAGGTTGATGGATTGGAATTAGAAGATTCCGCTTCCCTACCACCAATAGGACACTTAATTCCATAATCTTGTGACTGTGTCGCAATCCTTACATGGGCCATCATCATTATGGGTTCTTCCGAGGCACTAGAGGAAGAACCTATCATCTTACTGGCTTGACTCGGAAAAGGATCTTTCAAAATAGCAAGTGTTTGAGAACCTTTGACGATTTTTGCAACCTCGGCACGATGTGGACAATCTCTTGTAAAATGCTCCTCATCATAGATGAGACAAGGATATCGAGGTTTACGTTTCTCGTCAGTAGATTCAGGTTTATCGGATTTCTCCTTCGAGTTTTGCTTATTCTTCTTCTTGCCTTTCTTCTTACCGCTAGATTTTGATTTGGCCGTAGATGATTCTACGACATGGACATCAGCAGAAATTTCAGTTGAAGACTCTCCCTTCAGGGAATCTGGTAAAGTTATAATAGGAGAAGAATTCTTGGAGGATTTCTTCTTACTTTTGGTATTAACAGTACCAATCATATCGTAAGCGGCATCAGACCCTGAGGGAGGTGTAGTTATTTGATTTTGTTTTGGAAGGTCGGGGATTTTATCGTGTAAAGTACCTGACTGCGTATAAACTAAGTCAAGGTACTCAGCTTGAGCAATTACTTGCTCTTCGGTAACTACTCCTACCTTGGCTACATCTTCAATTATTTTAGGTAATAACGATTTTACAAACCATTCTGCTAAAATTTGGTCCGGGATAAAAAATTTCACTAAATGACATCGACGTCACCATTCATGAATATGGTCTAAAATATATGTGGATGTCGACTATTTTAATGAAGTTAATAATTCTGTTCCATTGTCATATCGGACTGGCAGCTGAAAATGAGTAAGGAAGGAAGTGGCTAACTGACTAAAATTGTAAAAGAAGCCTCGTGGCAACTCAATGTACCACTTGGCTGCAAGGCCAATCAAAGTGCATTGAAAAAGACGAAGATGAATTGAATCATCTATAATGGAATTCGATGCACACCAGAGATGGTAAGTCATCACATGATTAGATGGATCTTCTCCTGACTTCCCCTCAAACTTTGGTATATCACTGGGCAACTTATTTGGCATTGGCGGCCAAAACTGAAGATAATTAATGGGATCGTTCGTAAGCCGTGACAAGTCAGGTAAATCCAAAGTTGCTATAAATGGTAACTGATGGTTCAGATCCCGAAAACTTGGGGTCATAAGACCAGCCCCAGGAGGAGGATATCCAGGATAACGTGGTATCAGATTTGCATTTGGGATATTATATCCTCCTGGAAAACCAAGGTTAACCAGACCATACTGGAGTTGTTGAGGTCGTTGATAAGTATACCCAGGGTATGGTTGATACTGATAAGCCGGGCTCTGCACAGCAGGACCGAATTGGTACTGTCCCTGGTACGATTGATAAGTAAATTGGGGTTGACTTGTAACAACCGTACTAGGCCCAGGTTGTCCTATAGGCATTGAAGCCTGAGTCTGGATTGTAGGTCGGGGCTGAGGTAAAGAGGCCTGAAGAGTTGATAGAGGAGCAGTAGAAATTAGAGTTGCTGATACTCTAGAAATAGGTGGGGTGGATTGAACAGGGGCCGTAGTAGTTGCAACAAACGTTTGGGGCGAAGTTTGAGGTGAACTAGGCCCAGACTGATGAACTACCCCAGGTGTAGAAGTTTGAGTAGTAAGCTGGATAGGTTGCTGGGGTGAACCAGAAATCAAAGGCGGTCTAGATTGAGATGGCAACTGCACACTGGGTTGCGAAGTCTGTTGATCCCACACCATGTTCATTCCGGGGTATGGACCCATAACAGGTTGAGCATATTGAGGACCAAAACCAGGTTGAGTGTAAGGTTGATAATTATACGGTACATTTCCCGGTCCTTGAACAAATGATTGACTTGAAGGTGGTTGGAAACCTTGAGACTAGTATTGACCTTGAGGTTGGTACTGACCTTGAGGTTGGTACTGACCTTGCGGTTGGTACTGACCTTGAGGCACATATTGATACTGAGGTTGAGCTTGAGGTACATATTGGTATTGGGGTTGACCTTGAGGAAAATATTGTCCCGTAGGGATGTACTATCCTTGAGGTTGCCCCCTAGGTGGTAATGGACTGCCTTGAGGTTGCCCCCAAAACGGTATTTGAGTACCTTGCGGCTGCCCCCCAGGTGGTATTGAACTACCTTGAGGTTGCCGATTAGGAGTAGTACCAGACATCATAAGAATCTCTTCGACACTTAACGGTTTAGTTCCGCTAGTACCAAGAGATACTACATATTCGATGGGTTGAGGAGATGCTCTTGAAAACGTACCAGATAAAGACTAATAGCTAGGAGGAACAGAAGGACTGCCATGTAAAAAAGTTTCTGGCATTTGAGAAAACAAGGATGACTGTCTTGACCTATTCAAAGGAGGATAATAACCTCTGGGTGTTGCATGGAAAGGAAATCGAGGTGGTGAAGATGTGAGACTTGGATTTTCTAAAAAGTTGGTCAACGAAATATACCAAGCGTCACCTCTAATGGGACTGTAGAAAATGGATTCACGCTCCCTAAGTTCGATAGTTGGTTGATTTTCAGGGATGCTTATACGTTCGTTCGGACTTACAAGTTCTTCTATGGAAATGAGTCAAGAAGGAAGATTCTGGGTAATGATAGTTTCTACCCTGGGTGAACTAGGACCACTAGAAACAAGAGAAGA
Organism: Pinus taeda; assembly: GCA_000404065.3. Taxonomy (NCBI): domain Eukaryota; kingdom Viridiplantae; phylum Streptophyta; class Pinopsida; order Pinales; family Pinaceae; genus Pinus; species Pinus taeda. The sequence goes on from APFE030330033.1 coordinate 12,180, forward strand.
AAATCCTGAAGATGGAGTAGCAACAGGTTCAGTTTCAGGTTCAGAGATTTTAGGTTCTTCAGCTAATGAACTAGTAGAAGTAATACTACTAGTAACTTTGGAAAATGAAATCAGTTCAGAAATATGTTCTGTTGCTTGAACTAGATGATCAGGATGTATGATTAACGAAGACTCTCTAGCCTCCAGTGACCCAAATCTACTTTCACTAGGTGTGACAAGAGCTCACAACCCTTCAAGTTGACTTGGTGTAAATTCTGGAGGCTGCCCCTGAAGTCGACGGGATTATCTCGATAATTCAGCCACGATTAATTATTTAATTACTTCACACGAAAACAAAGAAAATATCAAGAAAACCAACTAAAGTCTCTAAGGAACCAAACAATTTGAAGCACATGCCTAATAAATCTAGGAGATCAAACCACACACAAACAATATCTTTCCGGATTGAAAACACTAGTTGGTGATGAAATCCAACATCGCAGAATTCAATACAGAAATGGTGGTTGGAACAGTTACCCTGACAACCTGCTTAATGAAACAAACTAGCACAAGTTTCTCCACTATAACCGTCTCAAGTGAGGATAACCCCCCAGAGTGTCCAAGTGAGTCTAGTCGACGTCTGCTCCAGGTTCAGTGGGATCTTCCCTCCACCGTCACCTAGGAAAGAATCCTAAAGATTATGGCCACTGAGGTCACCAACGGAAACAAATATACCTGGGGGAACAATCCATGATCTGATACGCACGCAAGGCAGAGTAACAAGCCCCATCCCCTTGAAGGCTCCTTGAAATAATCCAAGGTTTACCAACAAGTGACCCCAGGCTCCTCGATAATGGTCAATCTGAGGTTTACTGTTTTTATTACGTGAATATCTTCTATCGTTCCCAATGAGGAAGGATTGATTCCCACACTGGTTCGGATATGATCTTGTGGTTCTCCTTTAAGAGGAGCTTTCCCAGAGCATAGATGTAACAATTGGAATTTCTCCCTACCGCAAGATCGACTACTTGTTTGTTTAAACTATCTTGGAGAGTTAATTACTCCCTACTCCAAGATACTAGCCTGAGCTATGTTGGTGAAAAGAGCCCTAGAAAATAAAAAGATTGCTATATGGATTTTAATTAAGCGTTAATTTTATTGGTGGTTTCTTAAATCAATGGGTGTGGAGACGAAACTTTATGGTGTGAAGACTCGATTCCAAAACATTAAAAAATACACCTAAGATGATAACAATTCCTTTTCCTTTTGGATGAATTTATAGCCAAGGAAGAGTTGAAAATGCAATGCTTTGAAAATCAAATCTTTCTCTTAACATACAACCGAAAGGAAAACTTTTTGTCTTTTTCAAAGAACTTTAAAATGAGACTACTAATCACACTCACGGAAAATCCCTTTGCTTTTCAACAATCAAAAACTACAAGAACAAACAATTCTTTTAAGAGAGCTTTTAAGATTTCTGAAAAACTCTAAAGACTATTGAAAACAAAATTTTCAACAAGCTTCTACAATTTCTATGAAAAACTCAAAACTATAATCTAATCTTGAGATCTAAACAAAAAATGGATTGAAAAGAAACTTGAAATGTTTTTGAGGATGCTTAACTTAGTTTTTCAGCGAACTAAGGATCAATTTGTTCAGCTCAACAAACTAATCACAAACACCCAATTATGTTTTAATAAAAAAAATGAAATTCGAAATTTTAATCAAGTTTAATCAAAGCTTTGCAAAAGAGAAAAATGGGATCTATCTCTCTTCAAGGATAGATTTCATAAAATAGTCAAACTCAGCAAGAAGACCAGAGAGACCAGGGTGATCTAAGGCTCTAAGGCTTCTGATCTCTGAGCTATTACAAAGACCAAGCAAAAATCAATCCAACAGGAAAAACTTCTATAAAATCACTTCAAACGAGAATGCCAATGAAAACTAACTCACAAGGAAATTTTGTCAAGACAAGTGCAGATCTGGGCATAAACTAACAACTATGGACAAAAACTAAACCTAACTGGGTGGATGGATCTTAGGTTTTTCAAACTTTTGACAAGGTCCGTAGGCTCCTAGTAGAACCAGGTGCGGTACTGCTTTGTGTTATACTGTAACAGTGCGGACAGGTCCGCACTGTACTTAACGTAGAAGGTGCAGTCCTCTACTTTGACAAGCCTCACTCACTTCCCAAATAAAATGAAAGGTATGTGATCTCTCCTCTCACAAGCTCAAAAAGGAAGTCTAATTTCCAGCAGCATTTACCCTCAAGAATCTTCAGCTTTCAACCTCCCATACAACCAGCCCAATGCTTGAATTTATAGTGCAAATGGAGGAAGTTGCAGGTCCACCATTGAAGCTATAAGTTCCTCCTTCAATGGGATAAGCACCTGATATCATGGAGTTAGCTCCCTTAGTTATGGAATGGATGAACCAAGGTGGAGTGGACTTACCAGCACAATATCCCTTCTAGAAGCATCCAAAAGTGACCTAAGATGAGTTTTTAAGAATGAACTCACGGCTTTTTAACTTTTACAAGGGTTCGCACCCATCACTTAACAGACAGAGCGGTTAGGTTCGTAGGAAACATGACCATTGGGTGCGGCAGTGCAAGCAATGCTAGGAGAAAGTGCGAAACTAGGATTTGAGATATTTTTAAGGCCTTTCTCCCATTTTCAAGGTTTGACATGAAGAGCTGAGGCTTAAGACTTGCAAAGGAGGTATGTATGAGTGTTGATGGACTCACACAAACTATAGAAAGTCACGGTGACAATTTTTTGTGTAACATCCTCTCTCCCCCACATATCTCTTTGTCGCTCCCACCCTCTTTGTCGCTCCCCCTCACTTCTTCCCCCTCTCCCTACCTCCCTCTCTCTTCCTCTCTCCCTCTCCCTATTGCTTCATCCTTCTCTCTCCACCTATACTCCCCACTCTCTCTCTCTCTCTCTCTCTCTCTCTCTCTCCCCTACTATCTCCCACCCTCTCCCTATCCCTCTCCCACTCCCCCTCTCCTTCTTTCTTCCGTTCCCCCTCCCCATGTCCCAATTTCTCTCCCCCTCCTCCTCTCTTGCTCTCTCCCCCTCTCCCTGTTCTCCTCTCTCCCTCCACCTATCTTTCTCTCTACCCATCTTACTCCCCCTCTTCCCCTTTCCCTCTCCCTATCCACCTCTCCCCCTCAACTCTCTCTCTCTGCCTCTCCCCACATATCTATCTTACCCTCCTTGCTCTCTCTCCCCATTTTCCACCCCCTCTTACTCTACCTCTCTCCCCCTCTCACTTTGTCTCCCCCTCTCTCCCTCTCCCTCTCCCTCTCCCTCTATCTCTCTCACTCTCTCTCTCTTCTTCCCTCCACCTCTTTTTTTGTTTGTCTCTCTCCCCCCTCCTCTCTCCCTCCATCCTCTCTACCCCTCTTTCCCCCCCTCCTCTCTCCCCCTCTCGCGCTCACTCCGTGTTGTTGATTTTGGGTAGCATCGGATGCGTTGTAGCCATGAAAATTTGTGGAAAGGATAAAGCACATGAGACATCCAATACCTAGAAATGGTTTGGGATGATCCTAAATAGTTTGGGAGATATTAAAATAATTAATATTTTTAATGGAGTCCATAAGTCTAAACATAGGGAAAATAAAATATTAATGTGAATTAATATAAAACTATGTTAGAATGATCCAAAATTCATGGATAAAGCCAGATCTAATCTTCACTATTGATTAGGGACTTAAAATTGGTCATTGATGCGTCAATGAGAAAAGTATAAGAGGAGCCCTGAGGGTCACTTGGTGAACACACTGAGGGAGACCAGTCAGTTCAATTTCTAGAGCGGGGTTAGCTAAGAAATTGAACCAGTGGTCTGGTGAGCTGTCAGGAGGCATGACGTACCAAGCAGAGAGGCGGAATCAACCACTGAAGATCATTATTGTGAAATGAGAGGCCGATGCGGGGATTTTCAGGCAGACACACAGGTAGCAGAAGACTACACAGTCACTAGCTAGCCTACATGGGTGATGCAGAGCGGCCTAGGACTAACGCAGTAAAGTAGGTTCTGATGCAGTGGGTTGAAGAGCCACACGGAGGTTAGTTGGGATGATGCTGGGATTGGGACAAGTGATGGAGAATTATTTCTCTCTCTGGGTAAGCCATTTTGGCACCCTATTGTACTGAAGAATTGCTGAATAATAAAAACTCCCTTGCACCGATTTTCCCACATAGGGTTTTTCTAGGGACTATTGTCCAAAATAACTTTGTCAATGTGTTGATTCTTGTGCATATGTTTGTTTCTGTAATACGGTGTGATATCTGTAGCAGTACTTATTTTAATGTTTGTTGAAGTAATTTCATAAATAACTTATTATGGAATAAGTAGGAAAAGTAAATTAGTTGCTAGAGTGATAAAATTTACACACCTACTT
>APFE030330037.1:21108-37139 GCA_000404065.3 Pinus taeda
GCCGAAAGGATTGGGTCTGGAGATAGACAATGATATCTCCATACCATGGATCTAAAGTGCTGATAAGAAACAAAGATTCGTCGATGATAGACTCTTCTGCCACTGTTTCTTCGTCAGCACGCGGGAAATCACACATCAACTTTGCAAAGACTAAGGATTTCTTAGACTTGGATTTCTCGAATTCCAAATCGAACTCTTGAAGGATAACGATCCATTTAGAGTACTTGCCCCCTAGCAGTTGTCTAGTCAAAATGTAAATCATGGGGTTGCAATCGGAAATCACAGTAGTTTTGCGAAGTAGGATGTAGTGACAAAAATGCTGGACAGCTTGAACAGCTGCCAGGGCCAATTTATCCACATGTGAATATTTTAACTCGGTTGGATTCAAGGTCCGACTAAGATAATATATTACATGTTCTGCCCCGAATTCATCTTCTTGTACTAGCACCATTCCAATAGTGGAATGCGAAGCTGCGAGGTATAAGAAGTAATCTTGGTTGTAATTGGAGCTAACTAGGGTATGAATATCATCAAGAAAAAAAATCCTTAATCATACGATACATGCATTAGTTTATACCAGACTCGTGGGATAGTCTAGTTGTTTCCTTAGGTAGTAATGAAACTACTTTAAGGTTTGATGAAATAGTTTCATCCTTGATATCAGAGGTGATGAGATGGAAAAACATAAAAATACAGAATAGAGATGCCTTTCCTATAAGAGGACACTCCTAGAATAAAAAAAAAAATAGTCCTCAAGTGGGAGATCTAAATCTAGAGGAAGATATAAATCTCCATGAAAGTTCATAAAATTATGTTGGAGATATGGAAATGAAGGGAATTATAAGAAATGTTGTAGATCTAGAATTGCTCAGAAAGGGAAGTGATTTGGTGATTCTCCTTTTATAGATGAAAACACCTCCTCATGTGAAGGAGGGGATGTGTATTTGGATTCTTCAATTAAAAATGTATATCATGAGGCATGACTAGTTGACTAAGGCACATCCTTTCATATGACTCCTCAAGGGGAGTGGTTTTGAAAGAATGAAAGATTAAATGATGGTGATGTTTTCTTCGAAGATGAATTGACAACTAGAATCATAGGAAAAGGAAAATTAAAGTCAAATCTCATGGGTGGAAGGATTAGAACTCTCTCTGGTGTATAACACATCCTAGGATTAGTTAGAAATTTGATTTATGTAAGAAAGATGAGTAATGCAAGTGTAAAAAAAATGTTGAAAAGGATACATGCAAGATAGTTCAAGGAGAAATGGTATCGTAGAGGGGTGTTTAGATTGGAATTTATATAAGTTGTTGGGAAACACTACCAGTGATGGGTGCAAAAAAAAAAAAAATTGTTCTTGAGAGTGGAGAAAAAAATAAAACTCCTACAACTTCTAGAGAAAATACTATGTTGTGGCAGCAAAGATTAGAACATATCAAAGAGAAGGGACTTCGAGTACTACACAGTAATGTTATGGTAGAAGGTATGTTTAATTTCTCTCTGGATTTTGATTTCCATGAACATTGTTAATATGGGAATCATAATCAGGTAAGATTCTCCTATGGTGCTACAAGGTCAAAGATAATAATATAGTTGGTGCACAATGATGTGTTTGAATGTGTGTTTGTTCCATCACATGGTAAATATGTGTACTATCTCATTTATAGATGAATTATCAAGGAATACATGGATTTATTTCCTCAGGAAGAAACATGAAGTCTTTGAAAAGTTCAAGGAGTTGATTGTGTTAGAATAAGGATCACACTTTGGGGGGGTAAATCACTGTATCAACCAATTACACCAAATTAAACAAATTTAAAATTTGATCATAACTAAAAACATAATAGATAATTAATAGAGATCATCATCACATCAACACATGTAAAAATGAGATGTATGTGGAAACCCTTCCAGGAGAAAACCATAAATCATTTTATTTGCTTAAATATTTGATTAGGCACCAACTTGTAGGAGGCACCAACCCCACAAATATATTTTCATGCACCAACCTATTGGAGGCACCGATCTATTGTAAGCTACAACCTAATTGAGGCACCAACCCCTGAAATAAATTTGCAGGCACCAATGTACTATAGGATACAACTTGATTGAGGCACCAAACTTGATGATATGAAAGAACCAACTTGAAATAAGCTCCAAATTGATTGAGGCATCAACCTTGATGGAGGTACCCACCTCTTTCCTCAACCTATGGTAGACCACTTTTCACAATATTTGAAACTAGATCCTCAAGCATCAATAATACCTTGCCTTAAATATGTTCATATCAATACCATCACTATTTGTTCACCAACCTGCAACCATAACAACTTGTTCAATTCACGTTCTAATCATCTAGGCAAAAAACTATCCATAAACCCATAACATTACAAGAGAAATATAAATTTTTGACATTAAAAATTCATCCTCATAGCTCTTCATGTCACCCTATTAGATCACAAAAGCATTTTTTCCATTTCCTTTTTTTTTAGAATTAAATTTGGACATTAACAACACCCCAAATCATAATAAAAATGAATCAGATGACAAACTGTACTTTTCAGGGTGCATTATACAAAATGCATCATTTTGGTTCTACAAATTGAATTTTTATGGGTGCGACAAAATGCACCTTTTGGCATGCCTATAACATCACAAAAAATAAAATTTTGGTTAGTTTGAAAGGACTCAAGTTTTTGACTTCCACGACACTAACAAAACCAAAACACTACTATGCCTATGTGATGTGTCATGACAAATAATGAATCCAATGTCATTTTATCATCATCCAATGATGCCAAGTTGGTAATGTCAAAATAGTAATCCTTTGGGATTAATCATATTTTTCTTGGGTTGGAATTAACCTCGTAACCAATATTCCAATAGTGCCTTTGGGCCTTCGACGTAACCAATATGCCAATAGTTCCTTTAAGCTTTCGACATAACCAATATGACAATTGTTCCTTTAGGCCTTCGATGTAACCAACATTCCTACAATGCCTTCAGTCCTTCGACATAAAAAATATGACAACAATGAATTCGGCCCTCTAAACCAAAATACCAATAGTGCCTTCAAGACTCAACATAATCAATATGATGATTGTGCCTTCGGGCCTTTGGTGTAACCAACATTATCATAATGAATATTGTGCCTTCAGGCCTTTGATGTAACCATCATTATCATAATGAAGATTGTGCCTTTGGGCCCCCAAACCAATATACTAATAGTACCTTCATGCATCAACTTAATAGATATGCCAAAAAATCCTTTAGGCCACATAATAGATATGTTAAATAGTGCCTTTGGGCCACAAAAAAATGTTTCAAGAAACACCTTTGGACCTTAGTGCCTTCGGGCCTTAATAAACATCAGTTACTTCACCAAATAGTGCCTTCAGGCCTCTCAACTGATATGTAAAATAACACCTTCATGCCTCAGAACCAACAGTGCATATAGGCCATGCAACATATATGTCAAACAACACCTTCGGGTCTCATAACCAATAGAGCCTTTAGGCCACACAACATACATGTTGAACAACACCTTTGGGCCTCATAACTAACAGAGGCTTTGGGCCAAACAAAATATGTGCCAAATAATGTCGTCGGGCCTTAAAGCCAACAATTCCTTCAAGCCTCATGAGCTAACACTAAAAAAAATATTCCAAACAACACCTTAGGGCCTGAGTTCCTTCAAGCCTAATGAATCAAGAATGCCTTCACACAATAGATATGCCAAACAATGCCCTTCGGGCTTCAATGCCTTTAGGCTTAATGAACTGTTGATGGTGCTATATACTGCCAATATATAGGGGGTCTCCCTGATGTGAAGTCCCAATTAGACCTCACATCGTTTGGAGTAGGAGCCCCACTCTAGAGTATCAACCCAACCACCATAACGCAAAGGTTCATCTTGGTTTCAATGGATAACATAAGCGATTATATACATAACCCTTGAATAAGCAAGTTGACATTCTGAAATATTGATTGTAATGTATAAAATGATACTTTCACAAGGGGGGAGACAAAAGTGAGCCTCTAGAAGGAAGTAATATTACAAAACTAAGAGATACACATGAGAAAAGAAAGATTTTTTTAGTTGTCTAGCAAAATAGTTCACATAGACACAAAAAACATTAAACCACATACAACACGTCGTTAACAAGATAAGTACCAAGGCCACTAAAATAGTTCAATTTCCTTAGTACACATGAATGAAACATGTATATCAAGCATCTAAAGAATATTCCTAAGACATTCACAATGTGTGAAAATGTGTTGGCTCATCGAGCTTCAATTATAAAGTGAAAGATCCAAGTACACAGTTACAACAGTGAGGCACTAGTTCTAGTAGTGTAACATTAAGTCACTTATTGCTTCTCCAAATAATAGTTTTATCTCCTATGCCAAGTAAAGAAGCCAAGACTAGCTCTCCAAAGCTTTAGGATCCAAAATCCTTTTGCTTGAGTTATGAGGTTTCTTTTATAATAAAGGGAAATGACCTTTAATATCTCCATGACTTGGACTTCTAATGTGTCCTTTGGAATTCTTAACAACTCTTGAACTTCTAATGTGTCCTTTGGACTTCTAAACAACTCTTGAACTCCTAATGACTTTTGGACTTTTCCTAAATACATTTTGTCCATATATGACTAAGTGACTTTTCATATTCCACATATGACCCTTGGACTTCAACACATTAAATTTTGTCCCTTCTTGAGAATACATCATCACATTCCACAAAATGTGACATGACACATGGGCACATATTGACCATTATGATGACACTTGTACAAGTTACAACTTGACAATGATGACATTGACTTCATGATGAGGTGGCAATGCCAAGATTTCTTCCTTGCTACTTCGTCTTGCATTCTTAATGATAAATCTGATCTATGCTCTATCTTCATGAAATATACACTTTGTTATTCATCTTCACCCTCCAAAGGGTCTTTGTTCAATATTGGAATATCCTACGTCATCATTCAATATCTTCTTTCTGTCTTAGTCCATGATCTGCTTTATGTCTCCATGATAGTTTTATTTTGTTCTTTGTCTCCAGAGGTGTTTCTTAATGCTTTCTCATTTCTATATGCTCTTGAGCATCACATTTTCATGCTAGGAGGGTACTCCTACCAATGAAAATAATTCATGAGGAGGAAAAATCAGTTTAAAAACATATATTCTATCACTACCGGGCTCATGGAATGATCTGCTCATGATAGGCCTATGAGAGGGTAAAAATAAGAAGGCTTGATTAGGAGGGTGTAGTCAAACTCATAGGGGCTCACAAGAGGCCTTCAAGGTGTGCTTTTGTGGTCAAGAAAGAGAGAGAGAAATATCAAGGGTCTAGGGTGTAGGTTCAAAGCACAAAGGATAATCATTAGTTAGTTCAAGATGAACTCATGCGCTCGAGGAAGCTAAAAAGGGCACAAGGGAACACACTGAAGGGGTGAAGGGGTCATGATTAAAGCCTTCCAAGTGCACTCATGTACTTAAGAGAAAAATAAGGATGGAACAGGGTGCATAATTGAAACATGAAAAAGAAAACATTTGTTGGCTCGGGCTGCGCTCATGTGCTCAAAGAACAAAGGAGGGTGTAAGGGTGCACACTGAATGGATAAAGGGATTAGGCTTCAAGAATTTTCATTGTGCTTGTGTACTCAAGAGGAAATAGGAGGGCATAATTCTTCTATTCAAAGGAGTGCACTCAAATTAAGGCTTCAAGCTTCGTGATTGCACCATGTGCTCTTTAAGAGAAGGATGAAAGCTTCATGCTTTAAGAATGCACCATGTGCCTTAAGGCTTTGTGCTTCATGAGTGTGCCATATTCTCTAAAGCTTCAGGCTTTAGGAGTGCACCATGCACTCAAAGGCTTTATGTTTCAAGAGTGTGCCATACACTCAAGGCTTCAGGCTTCATGTGTGTTCCATGCACTTTTTAGGAGACAAAGGATCCTTCGTTGCTCTGAAGTGCGCTTTGTTGTTCTGAAGTGGGCTCAAAGGATCCTTGTTGTTCTAAAGTTCATTTTTTCACTGAGCACTTAAAGTGTGCTTTGTATTTTTGAAGTGGGATTCATTATTTTGAAGTCACACTCAAGCTTGGGAGGGTATAGTTCTCTCTAAAAATGGCTACTTGTTTTTATGGAATGTGTTTTTCACTAAGGAAGGAAGCACAAGGTTAGGTGACTATCTTAGGAAGCAATAAATTATAATGCACTATGAGGGAGAGGATACCTTAGAAAAGAATTAGTGCACAAGTATGGGAGTAAAAATATGTCAATGAGGCTCATGAATAAGTTACGATCATCACCTAGTATAAGGTAAATGCCTTTAGAACTTGCACTGGGATGAAGGACAAAGAAGAGATCTCAAAATGGCTGAGTGTGGGATCAATAGAGTAGGAGAAAGAAATGCATCCTAACATGAATAAAACATGTATCACACACATAAATTCCATAAATACAAGCTAACAGAATGCACAGGACTCATGATAAACATTCACACCTTAAAACAACAACAAAAAGACACCTATTTCTAAGTGCGACAATTGAAACAACACATTACAACACTTAGAACACAAGTTACGACAATTGTGACCACTGTGGCCAAAAGATAATCCAAGATGTAGGAATGTGTCTAACACATATTATAATAATATGTAATACCATCTAATTTGGAAGAGTGTGCCAAAAATAACTTCAGTGATATGTAAAGGTGTAACACATGTAGAAGTGAAAATCACAACAACGACACCTATGACATGAGGAAAACATAAGATGACACTTGAAAAATGTGAATGACCTTGAAAGTGACACATGGAAGAGTGAATATAACATGGAAAATCCACTTATTAAATTGAAAACAAGCAAAATTGACAACTGAAAACATGATAGTGGCACTTGTGAAAGCAAAAGTGCACAAAAGTGATAGTTGAGAAAACTCTTTGTAATAAAAGTACAAGCGTGACCAAAATGAGGGAGATTGCCTATGAAAGTGTGAACTAACTATTTTCATGAGTTGAACATCTCACAGGAACTGTCTTGATGGAAAATGTTATGCCTATTCAAGCTTTCATAAGGGAAGTGCATTAATGAACCCATTGGAGATTGAGCATGCGTGTGCAAGTGACTTGACAATTTGAAATGAGGAAGAAGACTTTAATGATTTTGAAAACATCAAATGACCATGGAGTAACCATAGAGTGAAGAATTATAAGATCCTTAGTAGGCTCCAAAATTCAAGTGTGAGCAAAATTTTGGATGGTTTTGATCGCAACAACAATACTTGGTGACACACTTGTAGAACTCCGGCTTCTTTGTTTAGATTTAATTGTCTACGTGCAAGGTCTCAATATTTCAAGAAGTATTTATTCATCTTATGGATTACCTTGGTTCCCTACTTATCCCAGTTATAAATATAGTCCCCTCATTTCCCCTACTCAGTTAAACACATATCAAGGTTAGCCAAATCACAATTGTTTTGATATAGGAAAGGGTAATATCCACAACGGGTTTAAGATATTCAGAGTATGAGTTTCATATCTAGTGTTGCTCCACTACCAGCAGGCCTGGGCAGTATCCTAATGAAGTCCTACAAAAGCACAAGTGTTGCTTAGCTACCAATAATCCTGGACAATACACTGACAAAATCATTTGCTTCACCTCCCTACGTAGGAAGCCTTTCACTTCTTTCACCCTTTATTTATTTATTTAATAGGATTGTGCTTGGACACTTATTATTTCCAACAGGAAGAAGAGGGATCCCTACTTATTGAGAGAATTCCCCTTTATTTATATAACCTCTGATATTGGTTTGCTCGCTTTAAATTTTCCCTTTATCCTTTCTCTACTTGACTCGATTAGCAAGAAAAACACTATTTACTTACAATACTGAGTTGAAAAATGAGGATCCTAAAATAGATACAAGCTTCATAGTTTGACCAAAGTATTTCTATTTGATTGGGTCATATTTTCCATTTAGATATTATTGGCTTTGAAGATATGTAAACCCAAGATAGAGAAGAGGTAATAGATTAGCCAAGCATTGTCCATCATCACAATTGTCCTTTTCAAGTTTTTCCACATTGTGTTTTGAACGAAAAAGGAGCATCTTTCCTTGTAATTTCTTACTAAATAAAATAAGTGGAAAATACATGCCCAAAAAAAAAATGAAGAACAAAGAAAATAGAGGTAGAACATAAAACAACATGAAAAATATACAATAAGGAAAAAAACAAATGTAGAGACTCGATGGAGAGAAAGATAGAGGGAAGATGTAATGTAAGGGAAACTAAATGCAACTAAGCCTACTCCTAACCTAATCAGCTAGAAGGTCAAGGATAAGTGTAATTATATTTCCAATGTTACCATCATCGTTCCTGACCTACAACCACAAAGATACGAGTAATTAAAATTAATATAAAACAATATGCAATAGAAAAGATAAGAACTTTGAAAACTTGCACAACTAACTAAAGGTATTTCTTATTAACAAAAGAATACTAACTGGTTTGATCTAGTTTCAAACTTTACCTTGTTGTTTGAAATGTCGATAATACAAACATTGCAGGCTTCTTGTGAATACACATTCATCTATGCTCCCAGTTCTTGCAAGCATAAAAAGGGATAAAAATTTATTATTTTAATAGAATCTTTCCAAGTAGGATTTCTCTAACCATTCAATGATTGGATCTTGATATTCAAAACAACCAATTTGAAGACCCTGAGACTTATGGAAAAATGAATTTTCAGTTAATGCATTTGAATTACGATGAGAATCTCTGGTATTATGGTCAGATTGGTTGATTAAAATATAATGCTTTCGATTCTCTATTGGTTTATTTTGTATCCAATTACATGAAAACATCAAAAATAAGCAAGCTTAGGGAATTCATGACAATTGTTGACATTGTGAATCCATGAAGCCAATTAGGATACTGAGTTGATAAAATATTAGAAGCACATGTCAAATAAAACTTAGTAATAAAAAAAGGGTTTTTGTTGGATGAATGATTGAAGCAATTGAAATTACTCCAGAAAAAGAAATGTTCCATGGAGATTATTAGCTTCATGCTATGCACAAAAGAGATAATAATATGCAGAAGGGTTTAACAAAGAGAAATCCTTCAACCCAAAATAAACTGTGTCTTGATCATCAAAATGATAGGCATTGAAACTGTAAGGATCCGTGAAAGATGTGCTCTTCAATGCTCAGTTTAGCTCAAGGGGTTGAAATGAATTGGAACTAAGCAAACACGAACCTTTCATCTGATTAGAATTCTATCTTGAAGATCCTCTTGAAAATATTAGAAGTCCTTTAAGAATGAACTCATAACCAGTGGATGAATTTTAAGGAAAGAATTGTTGAAGAAAATGTAACTAGGTTTGATTTTCATCATGACTTGTAATTATAATATTATGTAAAAGAAAAATGGTTATTCCTTGCATCATGGGTTTCATGAGCAAGATGTTTTTACCACAGGTCAAATAATTCTTCTTAATGTCTTTAGGATTTTATGTCTCATCATAAGTATTATAAAATTCATAAGGTCAAAAGATTACGCTCCAAGAACAAGTGTCACTATCCTTGTGCAAGTCAGCTCTACAAAAAGACGGTGATGTCCTTGATGATATGTCGGCCTAATGTATCATATAGATGATATCTATATAGTATATATATATATATATATATATATATATTATATATATATATATATATATTATATATATATATATATTATATATATATATTATATATATATATATATATATAATATATATATATATATATATAGTGAATACATTTGGTATAGCCCTCTGTGGTGGGATATCTCATCATTATCTTAAAAAAATAACATGAAGGACTGTCTCAAAGACAGTAACATAAATGAAGAAATTTATTTTTGAGCGAAGATCTGTGGTAGCTGAAGAAAGAAGGATCTAAGGACTGTGACTAGACAACGAAGGAAAAAGGAGATCGAGAACTGAAGGAGGACAGTGATATCAAGAATATGTAGTATAGGCCAAACAATGCAGAGGATAGTGACGAACATCTTGGAGGTAATCTTGTGTCAATTTTGTCAAAGGTATTGGTATTCATCAACTAAACATCTATAAGAAGAGATTGAATGGTTTTCCTCTCAATAGGAGAGGTTTTAGCCCTGGCTTAAAAACCCCTAAACATTGTGTCACTGTCTTATTGTTTTGGTTACTATTTAATGTGTTGAAAACACACAATTATAAGGATCTAAGATAATAGAAGAAGATGTACACAAGTACCAATCAAGTAAGATAATTTGTAATAAACAAAATTCCCTTAAATTCTCAACATGGTATAAGAGTTATGGTTTAGTCAAGGGCAGTCAATACAGTGATATTACGGCACCTAATGTAAGGATTAGTCCTCTTGTGGCATTATCATCTTGACATACATTCAACCCTATCGGATCAAGTCATAGTCCTCGTGACTACAATCCAAACCTATATAACTGGATGACATATCTTAGGGCATACTTAACAAGGTGAAGGAGGAGAATACACTGTCTTGGAATTTTTGTGATCATAAATCAATCACAGTCTCGACTTCCTCATGATAAAAGTCCTCAACAGAGTCATATAAAACGCAGTCACTATAATCATGGATGGAGAAATACACCTTAGATAGGTAATACAATAAGGATCTTTGAGCAGGAAGAAAACACAACGGATGACCTAAATGATCTCACAAGTCCTCTCTCGATAAACTAAATGCAGTGATCTCGTTGTGTACCCTCGAAATAAACTATACTTTTAGAAACTCATACAGTTAGTCTCTCTATACAGTTCCTCTCTACACAAAGACGTCATTGTCTCAGTACAGTGTCATAACAATATACTTGTCACAGTCTCAAATCTTGAACAACATGATGCTCATATCAAAACTTAAGTCTCCCTACATCACTATGATAGTTTGAATAATGCTCGATGAAGGTGTTTGCAGATGCACTCCGAGGAATACTGAGTGTGATAAATTCCATTTTGGGATAGTAGTATCATTGGCATGTCAACAATAAACTCAAATACCTTAAAGATGAATTAGGAGTCAAAATGATCTCAAGGTCATGAAGCTATTTCAGTAATGTCAATGTCATGGTGCTAGAAGGTCTCCAAGGAAGACTTGATAAAAGGATACTAGTGATGAGAAACTCAAGCAAAGGAAGCATCAAGGTGAAAATCTCCTCTTCACATTCCAAGTAAGTATATTGCATGTTTAATTAATTTTTCATTTAATGACTTGTTTTGCAAGAAAATAGAAATACTGGAGGAAAGTCGTAGTCCACATGAAAAAGGTCCTTGCATAGAATAAGGATGATTTTCTTAATCCTCATAGAAAAAAAATCTTTGATGTCTATGCAAAGATCTCTGAAAGTCAATTAGTGCTTGAAAGCATCAAGCGAGTCATAGGATTCATATGAAATCACTCAAAGGTCCTCCCATGCCTATGTATCAGAAGAGGAGACGTAAAGAGATATATGAAATGATAGAAGATATATTCTATGAAATTGTAGTAAAGAAGGTCACATCACTTAAACCTATACAATAGCAATGGTATCTAAGAACAAAGGAATACCTTCATGAGATTTTAATTAGGAGATCTAGGAAATATGATAAGAAGAAGGTTACCTCATTCAACAATCCAAGGTCTCTATGCTACATAGAGAAAGATAATATAAGACTCAATGTTGTAGAAAGAATGTGAATAGAAGCTCATGTCGTTGGAAATATGGAAGAGGGAGCAACAAATCTCTCACAAAAAGGGGTCCTACCATAAGTTCCTAAATCTTTAGATATGACCATCAGATTAAGATACATCGTAGCATCATGAAATCATTATGAGCAAGAGCTCATGGAATCACCATGGGAATCACGAAGAACAAAATCCATGACAGTCAAACATGAAGGACATAACACTTGGAAACCTCATTAGACATTGAAGGAAAGAAAGAAGACATCTAGGACAAGTCTCATCATACATCAAGTCAAAAGGAAACATCTACCTGATGAGGATATACAAGATTCTCTGATAGAATAATTGAAGAATTCACTAATCTAGAGAGAAAACAAGTGTTTCATCAAGAACTCCAACTCATGGAATTCATGGATGATGTCATGGTGTCATAAGAAAATAAGTAGAACAAAATCAAGGGGTTGAAGTCACTTCAATCAAGGAAGCTACTGGAAGGAGCCTAGATGACCTAATGGTAAAATAACATATGCATACTTCTGTTTAAATTTTATAATGTCATGTCGTATAGTTTACAGATAATGTGGATCGTTACTTCTATCTTAAGAAGTGTGATCGAGGGAGAAGGATCTCCTCCTCTGAAAGGATGCTAAAAGGCATAAGTCACAATAGATGAAATCAACATAATATGTCCTCATATAAAGAATGAGGTGGCTAACTACGATTACAAAAATCTTATTAGAAACCCCGAAAAAAGAATTGTGTGAGAAAGGAAGAGATCGTGAGCTATGCAACCATGATGAAAGCAATCGACATCCAAAGACCAAGACGAGTTGACTAGGAAATATCCTGAAAAGATATGAAGACTCTCATGGAAGTATGGAAAAGATAGAAACCCTTGACAACATATATCTTTGGGAAGATGTGTCAACATGAATGTAGGATGTTGATATCTACAAAAAGATGCCATGATGAAGAGCCACCTAGTAAGGTACGATTTGATTTAATGATATTTTTATTTCTTGAGTAATATTTCGATAAGTTCATGTAGGGCTACTTAAAATTACAAATAGCATTCATGTGATGAATGGAAGAAGCATGATGAGAAAGAAGTAGTCATATGACAAAGGTTCTACATATGAAGAAGGCCACTTTCCATGAAGAAATGAATGACATGATGAACTAAAGAGGAAAGTGATTGATGACTATTTCCCTACAAGGAATAAGCTCAACTAATTTCCATGACATCAAGGATATAAGTTGATCAATCAACTGAAGGACCCATGAAGAAGAAGTTGTTGATGTATAGAAGAGTCCCTTGTTAAGAGGGAGATGTGAAAAATCCCTAATTAAGAGGGAGCCTGGATTGAGTCACTCTTGATTAAAAGGGAGTGATAGATGTGTTTTTCATTTCATGTGTCATTCACTAGACCGTGACTAACAACCGTAAGTCTTAGTGAAGGCCATGAATGGAAATGTAGACACATGATAGACACAAAGTTCTTGTTTTCATCTGGGAAGAAAGAATGGAGGATTAGGTAATCATCTGGCATCCGATGCTCTTTGAGGATGTACAGGGAATCCAAGATAAGAGTAGGCAAGAGGATCGATCTTCTTCAAGGGTTGGGAACCCAAGATAAGAATAGTCCTAGAAGGTCATACTCAGTGAACACCCAGGTGGGTATGTACCTTGAGAGATAATGATAAAGGTGTTTATAATCATTGGTCTCGCCAACATTATTGTCTGATCTATTGAGAGATAGAGTTGTTAGTCAAGGCCTTGCTATATGACAATTTTGGTTATAATGATGTTATACAGATGGATTACTAGTCCAACTCTTCTTGTGAGGTATCTTTAGTATTGAGAATATCCATGTACCATTTAATGAATACCTCCCTAGTTAAGAGGGAGTCTTGAAGAAAATGTAACTAGGTTTGGTTTTCATTATGACGTGTAATTAAAATATTATGTAAAAAAGAAAGTATTATTCCTTGCATCATGGGTTTCAGGAGCAAGGTGTGTTTACCATAGGTAAAATACTTCTTCTTGATGTATTTAGGATTTTATGTCTCATCATAAGTATTATAAAAGTCATAAGGTCAAAATATTATGCTCCAAGAACAAGTGTCACTATCCTCGTGCAAGTTGGCTCTACAAAAAGACAATGATCTCCTTGATGATATGTCGACCTACCTTTAAGGCACTCATTTCGGTCTAATGTATCATAGATGATCTATATATATATATATATATATATATATTATATATATATATAATTATATATATATATATATATATATATATATATAAGGGGTGACGTTGAGTCAATGAACAAGTCTCCGGATCATTCATGATAATCATCAAAGATTGTACGCATACACAATGACATCTTTGTGAAGTGATCAAGGGTAATATCAAGCTCTCGGAAGTATATCTTGGAGGTCTATATAGTGATAACTCTCGGAAGTTTGAACATTACTATTGAAGGACTGTGTGTGTGTGTATATATATATACACATATACATACAATGATTGCATTCAATATAGACCTCATTGGTGAGTTGTCTCATCATTATCTTAAACAAAGAATATGAATGACTGTCTCAAAGACAGTAACATAAATGAAGAAACTTATTTATGAGAGAAGATCTGTGGTAGCTAAAGAAAGAAGGAGCTGAGGACTATGACTAGACAATGAAGAAACAAGGAGACTGAGAATTGAAGGAGGACAGTGATATCAAGACTATGGATTGCAGGCCAAATAGTGCAAAGGATAGTGATAGACATCTTGGAGGTAATATTGTCTTAATTTTGTCAAGGGTCTTGGTATTCATCAACTAAACATCTATAAGAAGAGATTGAAGGATTGTCCTCTCAAGAGGAGAGGTTTTAGCCCTGGCTTAAAAGGCCTAAACATTGTGTCACTGTCTTATTGCTTTGGCTACTATTTGATGTACTAAACACACACAATAATAAGGATATAAGATATGTACACAAGTAGTAATCAAGTAAGATAATTTTTAATGAACATCATTCCTTAAATACTCAACAAGAATTATGCGTGAAAATATGGATCCAACTTAGTTCAGAATTTTCAATAGGATTGTGAGAACTTGACACAACCATCCGCAGGAGCTGAAGTGCCTCTACTTCGTGACAGGTCTCTAAAATTTCTGATGGTGGATCATCAAATTTGGGTGCTTGGAAAAATAAACAGGTGTACATGCACCAGTATCAACAAATGTATCAGTGAAAACATTGTTAATGCCACTGGTTTGATCATATTTAAGATTTAAAACATCATATTCTTAATGGATAGAAAATTGAAATACATCAATTGGAAAAATATGTTAATCATTCAGGGTTGGAGCATCTTTATCCTGACTTACAAAATATTTATAGTTAAATAGATCATGAATAATAGATTCAAAATTTTCATCCTCTAATTGTAGTATCACACTATCTTGCACCTGATTGCAACCATAATCAACCAGATAAAGGTCAAAATGATTTAAAGGGGTTACACTTGTGACCAACTTATCAAATAGAACTGGGTACAATGAAGAGTGTGCTAGAGATGAATAAGGATTGAATGAGTCAAGAGGAGGAGAAACAATTGTATTTAAATCATATTGAACTTGAAAGAAAAATGGATCAACATCATTTTCATCAATATAATGGTCAAAGATAGGCATACCAATATGACACTTAGATTGACTAGGATCTTCCAAAGATTTAAAAAACCTGACAACTTACCACTTCAGATTTGTCATCCAAGGATGTATGAATTAGATGGAATCTAGGAACATGTTGGGTTGTGTTATATTCTTTCCACGACTAACCTACGTAGTGAACCGGGGGGTTAGAGGGGGGGTGGATGTTATGAAACCAGCTCAAGCAAAGATAGAAAAGATAGATCAACGACTTAGAATTCAGCCTCTTCGAGGGGGCAACCTCCTTTACATTACATAAATGAACAATTATTGGATCCTACAAATGAAAAGACCTCCTTTCTATATGTAGGAGTGTAAGGGGTCATAACATAACCAGAGCCGACATAACAATAATAATGTAAGGGCACAATAATAATAATAGTGGGCTTCTATGGGGCACAATAGTAACAATATGGGCACTACATGGGTGCATCAATATAATAAGTGGTTTGTAATAATAACAATAAGGGGTGACACTAGTAGTATAGGGGCATAACATGCCCCTCTCCTTCAAAAAGTGTTGTCCTCAACGCTTGAGTAGTTCTTGATGCTTCTGTATAAAATTCTTGTCGTCCCAGGTGGAATCTTCT
>APFE030330037.1:47589-79414 GCA_000404065.3 Pinus taeda
AGGAAATCTACATGAAGCAACCTGAAGGCTTTGCGGTGAAGGGTAACAAAGAACTAGTATGCAAGTTAAAGAAGTCTCTGTATGGGTTAAAACAGTCGCCAAGGATGTGGTGTCAGAAATTTGATACATTTATACGGGGACTTGACTTCACCAGAAGCAAAGCAGATCATTGTGTGTAGTTTAAATTAATTGGTGGCCATGTTATTTATCTAGTCTTGTATGTGGATGATATGTTGTTGGTTGGAAATGACAAAGAAATTATCCAGATTTTGAAGACCCAATTGTCCTCCAAATTCGAAATTAAAGATCTCGGTGCTGCAAACTATATTTTGGGCATGGAAATTAAAAGAGATCGGGCAAAGAAGAAGCTCTGGTTAAACCAGAGGAAAGGAAGTATGTCGAGACAATACTGCAGAGGTTTAA
Organism: Pinus taeda; assembly: GCA_000404065.3. Classification (NCBI taxonomy): domain Eukaryota; kingdom Viridiplantae; phylum Streptophyta; class Pinopsida; order Pinales; family Pinaceae; genus Pinus; species Pinus taeda. The sequence continues at coordinate 48,013 of APFE030330037.1, forward strand.
TATGCAGGATAGTAAACCGATGAAGGTTCCTATTCCTGTAGGCGTGAGGTTATCTGCTGACAGTGTCCCAAGACACAAGAAGAGGAAGAGGACATGTCCCGTGTTCCATATGCAAGTGCAGTCGGTAGCTTGATGTATGCAATGGTCTGTACTAGACCAAACATTGCACATGCAGTGGGAGTATTGAGTAGGTTTATGTCAAAACCAGGGAAGGAGCACTGGACAACAGTGAAGCGGGTTTTCAGGTATTGCGTGGCACTAGTGATTATGGTTTGTGCTACCAAGGAAGACCAGGATTGGACAAAGTGTTGGATATTCATGGCTTTGTTGATGCAGACTGGGCTCGAGATATCAAAGAAGATCTACAAGTGGGTATGTGTTTAACCTATTTGGAGGTGCAGTCAGTTGGATGAGTAAGAAACAATCTGTAGTGGCACTATCAACTACAGAGGCAGAATACATGGCAGCCACTCATGCAAGAAGGGAAGCAGTTTGGTTGCAGAGATTGTGTTCAAGTATGGGGTTAGTACAGGGAGCTATAAGGATAGACTGTGACAGCCAAAGTGCAATTTTCTTGGCAAAAAACCCTGCATATCATTCAAAGACAAAGCACATTGATGTTCAGTATCACTTTGTGAGGGATATGATAGAAGACAAAAAGGTGTTGCTGGTAAAGGTGGCCACTTTGAAGAATACTGCAGATGCATTGACAAAATCTGTGAGCTCTGAGAAGTTCTCTTGGTGTAGAGAAACAATGGGCGTTTCAGGGTTTGAAAAATGACTAAGCTCTCTTGTGGCCCCCTATGGAAAGAAAACAACAAGTGGGAGATTTTTGGGTTGTGTTATATTCTTTCCACGACTAACCTACGCAGTGAACCGATGGGTTAGAGGGGCCCTTCGTTGCGTCGATTGCACAATGGGGGGATCATAGGGGGGGCGGTAGCCCCCCCTGTCCGGGGGGTTTGAGGGGGGTGGGTAGCCCCCCTCTATGGGGTTCGGGGCAGCACCCCGAGAAAATTTTTTTTGGACCCGATATTAGGTTGGGCGAACCTACCTATGGTTTTCAGTCCATGGTTTTGGATGTGATGGTTTTTGGTCCATTGTATTGCATGATTTGGCATGTATAAATATGTATTGTAACATTGAAAGGAATATAATGGAAATTCAAGCTGGTAGTCTCGATTTTGAGATCCAGTGGGAAATCTCTGTGTATATGTGTTTTATGTGTTATTCTCTCGCATTTTTATTTTTTCTGTGATTTAGAATTCGTATGCAGGTAATTTCCGTACGGGGTTAAAACCTACAGAACATTCTAAATTGAAAGAGAATACCAATTCACAAATGGAGATTGAGAAACATATTCTAAATCGATACTTTGCAAATTCAAGTCCTATGAAGAAGAAAATATATCACCTGTTGTGCTTGGATATTCACCACCATATGGTTAATGGAAACAAAGATGTCATTGTTATGGTTATCCAAAGTCTCAACTTGAGTGAGGGGTTCAAAGTCATTCGATAGATTATCAATGTTAGAAGATCAAATATCAACCCAAAAGGCAAGATCATCATCGTAAAAGAGGGTGGAAATATAATAAATACCTTCGACACTTTTTTCTCTACATGTGAAATACAACAACCTCATTCATGATTACCACTTGAAACAACATATTGAAAATCATTACAAGTTGAAGTAGGTTGATAAAATAGATTATGGAACAAGGAATCATGAAACATGTGTGGTAGAGGTTTTAGAATATCCCCAGAGACAATCAAGTTTTCATTTGGATCAAATTCAAGATTAGACTTATGTGCATTAATATGATCTTGAAAACCTGAGGGATCAATTCACTTTGGGTTCCATGTAATTATTGAACCATTACACCTTATCCCCTATAGGATCTGAAGCATAAGGATTAGATGGAGGTTGAATGGACGAATCAATAATTTGATTTTCAAATCTCCCAACTTTAACATCATCACTAGGGGCCACCCAAATTGGTACTGGAAAAGGAGGAGGGCAAGGAACAAAAGGAAAAATAGGTTCGTCCTCAGAAGATTGAGGTGTCTCATGGTTAGCCAAAGTTGGGGAGAGAGAATTATCTGGGAGTTTAGATCCAAAATATTTGAAAGAGCGTATAGTAAAATTATGAAAAAATTCCGCAATGAAATCTGAATCGAGCATTCCTTTGGGAAATTCATAGAAAAGGTGAGGAAACTGACTAAGAAAACCCTCTTTATATTCACTAGGTTCCATTCTAAGAAAATGGATTCTATCACATACATATTGATAATCATACCTGTCATAGACTTCATGAAGCTCCTTAACAAGTTGCTCAAGTGAATGGATAGAAGAAACAGGTAGTGTATGACAACATTTATAAACTCAGCCTTCAAATGTGAGGGAGAACAACCTAGTCATGACATATTTACAATGTATTCCATTAGAGAGACAAAAATGCATAAATTGGAAGAATTATTCAAGGATATTTAGTTCACTCTCACCATCAAACTTAAATTGAGACAAGTCATCAATGATTTCCGCAGAGATGGTAAAATCAAGCTCCTTAGAAAAACAACTTGAGATTATGATTTGGGAAAGAGCCATTTAAGATAATAGATTCAAAATAGACTCAATGGACACAACTTGTTCTTTGACCCTTCTTCTAGCGCTAAAATGTTGACAGTGCTAGATGCTACCAACATAAATGGGGTCTCCCTAATGTGAAGTCCCAATTAGACCTCACACCATTTGGAGTAGATGCCCCATCCAGAGTATAGAACCATCCACCATAACACAAAGGTTTGCCTTCTAAGTGCACTCATACGCTCAAGAGAAAAACAAGGAGGGCGCAGAACACATAGCTGAAGCATGAAGGAGAAAAAATTTGTTGGCTCAAGGTGCACTCATGTGCTCAAAGAACAAATGAGAGCACTGTTAGTGCCTAAATCTACCTTAGGCTGAAGGAAGGCAGGTATAGGGTAACACCAAACCACGCTTAACCTGGTAGCTAGCCCTACCAGGCCGGGAGAGGGCTCTCTCCTTGTCAATCTCAATTAGAATATTGGCAACTAGGGCTTGAGATGACTGAAATGAATGTTGATTTTAGGCTAGGTATATTAGGTTAGAGGATTTTGTTTGATTTTTATGGTTGGTTGCTGGATCAAATGAAGAAGGCAGCTTTGGGTCTGGGAAATCAACTCAGATTTGCAAGATGTTCTATGGGGCGAGGTAGGTAGGTGTTTTGACAGTTTGAATTGAGTTTGATGGTAAGTCTAAGACCAGTGAGGAGTTGGAGAGGGCTTGAAAAGTTCATGAGTGCTCTTCAAACAAAATAAAACATTAAAAACTAAATGTACTCCCAAGGTAGAGCATTGAATATCAATGGACTCCACCTATCTATCTTGATTCATTAAGTTATGAAGAAAGAAATAGATTCTGGCACATATAACACATAAGAGAAACTAAATAACAAAGGAAAAAATAATTCCAAGACACATTACCACAAGAATCCCACAAAATGTTGCAAAACCTTGGTTCATTTCCTTGTCAAACTGCAAAAGTGATTTACAATGAAGCTCAAAGCATCCACAAGAGTCTGACCTTTACAAATGACTAAGAAAGTACATAATATAGGAATCAAACCACCTATGCTAGCCATCAAGGGTCGAATCCATGAGAAGAGGGGTGGTTTCAACCATATCTAAACTAAGAACATGAATATAGGCAGTGGAATAGCTTGCCTCTAAAACCATGGAAACTGATTCATTCAACCTCAAACCACCTCTAACTGATGTATCTACCCCCTCAATTCATTTTTCATCAAATTTACATCAAATTACATCATTTACCATCACAAATTTACCAAGGAGAAGAGAAAAAGTCAATTGGTAGTCAAACTGGGCGAAATTCTGAGTTTTAGGCAAAAATGGCAAAAATTTTCCTGATGCGTAGTGCCGCTTCATGACTACTTTTGGAGGCCTTTCACTTCACCAAATCAGGCCCAAGATAGCTTTTTAGAAATCTCTGCCTATCTAGTTTCTAGAAAACTTTTAATTTTCTGATTTGGAGTTGATTTTCCCCTTCCAAAATCATTTCTCCCAAGGCTGCTTCCCGTGGGTCCAAAAAGTGGTAGAGAGGGCATTTTTTAGGTGTTATTTGCCCTTTAAGTGACCCAGATCTCCTCCAAAATTTATGAAACTTTCTAGGTTTCATTGTTTTTTCATGCGAAATCCAAAATTACAAGCCATTTGGCAAAAGAGTGATCCAATACAATGTGTAGTGCCAGTGGCGTCATGCATCAACTGAAATCTTCTGTGTTTTTATGTACAAAATTCAAAATGACAAAAAGTTCCCAAAATTTCTTCAAATTTAGCAAGAAGCAACCATATTAAGTGCTTTTCCAATCTAATGAAGCTTCAACCAAAATTTTGAGTTTATCATGCTCTTTCTTGACCCTCAAGGCTCTCCTTAACTTAGCTTTTAGCCTATTTACCCTTGTTTTGCAAATCTTGTTCTCAGTTAGGTAGTGATAGGCCATATGGTGCAACATTTTCTTCTCTTTGTTGGCTTTCTCAAGCATCTTCTCAAGGTGAATGTTTTCCCTCTCCAACCATGATTCTCAGTCAGCCTCAATTTCTTGCTCAAGGGAGGTCATCTTGATCTTTCTTTTCTTTGCCACTTGCCTATTTTCTCTAATCATTTGCAGCTTCGTAATAGCTTGCTTATCTTCCAGTTGCTCGTTTTCCTGCTCAAGAAAGTTGATGATCCATTTGTCCCTCTAAAGATTAAGTGATAAGGCTTGTATTTCAGCCTCCTTCTCTTTGATAATAATGTCCCTGAGTCTTGAGCTTTGAGAGCCCAAATCAATGACATCCTCCTCAATTAAAACAAAATCCCTATCTTGCCCTTCAGTAGGGCCCTCCTCATGCACATTTTCCTTTCCTTTGTCTCTACCCTGTACCTTTTTAGCTAGAGAAGAAAGCAAAGCCCATTTCACCCCTGGCTGAAGATAGCATTTGCCGATAGTTCGGTGAAGAGAATGAGACCCCTTCCATCCCTCTTGGAGATAGTACTCGCTTGGCATCTGCAAAGAGCATCCTAGTGCCTCTTTCATAAGTGACAAACACAGGAACTTGAACCTCCTCTATTTTATTTTCAGGCTCCTTTTGTTGCACGGAAGTTTCACCTTCTTCTTAAGGATCTGAAAATATTTGAGGCCCCTTGAAGCACTCATGGCCAATGAAATTTTCCCATGGCACTCCCAACTGAGTGAAATGATGCAAAACAACAATTTTGATAATAGAAAAATGATAAATACTATTGAGCTACTGTGGATATGGTTTTCTTTTTACAATAACTATCATCCACTCTATTTTTTTGCATATGAAACAAGGGATGTTCATCATTCTAACCCTGGTGAAGTGCATAAGAAATCTGATGTGGTAGGCATAAAGTCTGGAGAACCTAACCTCACATGTAAAGTATTTGATTATAAGTTTCATGAGTGGAACATAACGATCCTCCAAGAATTTGAAAGGAAACACCCTGCGAAGTTTACTATGGTACTTGGCCTTGATATAAGATTCATAATGCTGCTTACTAATATTTTTCCTTTTGTTCCACTTTTCCCCTACATATGGAATTCTTGTGGCCTCTGCAATGATAGTTGGTGAAAGAGTGAAGTTGACCCTAGCAAGATGCACCTTATTTTTATCCAAGTTTATCACAAACTGCCTTGCTAACTCATGGTGATATTTGACCCTCTCAACCATTTCACAAAACTCAAAACAGGACTGATATCTGAAACATGTGGTGGCTAGAGGGAAAGCAAGGAGTTCACTCATGCTAATAGGTTCCTCCCTAATGATTTTTCCACCCTTGTGAGGCTTCCTAGACTACACATTTCTTTCCCTTGAGCTATCACTAAGTGTATCTTCTTCAAAAATTGATTCGCTACTTCTTTCCATGCTTGTCTTAATGATGTAATGTGATGATAGTATGGTGAACAATGATAATGGGTGGGGACAAAGAAGATGAATATGAAGAGATTTTGCAAATGTGAAGTGGAGTAGGGGAATGAAGGGAAAGATTTAGGAAACTAGGGTTCTGACTTATGAGGGACTTAGGGTTTAGTGAAGGGAATTAGTTTCTTAGGGGAATAGGAAAGGGAAAATGGAATTAATGGGTAGTTTTAGGGAAATGAAGTTTGGGAAAAGGGGCAAAGGATGCTGGTTTTGTAATGAAGTGAAAATTTTGCAATGAGGTGAAAATGTATGAAGGCAAGCTAGGGTTTTGATTTTAAGAAGCATAACTCATGAAAAAAACATGAACAATATTAATTTCAGCTCAAGTTCGATGAAAAATTACTTGTAGGAGTGAAATGTAGCATTTGGGAGAGTTTGGGATAAATTTGAGTGATTTTAGAAACTCCCTGGCTAATGTGCAGTGCACTGAGCCCAATGCATAGTGCCTGCCTGATGCGCAGCACCTGTGTAATTTAACACTGGCAAAAACTGTCCAATGTGAAGTGCTCCTTTGATGTGCAACACCGACCCTCTGATGTGTAGCACCAGACAAAATTGTTGCAAATTTCAGGTTTTCTTCCTCCTTTGCTCAATTTCCCTTCAAAACGTGATTTTGGCTCACTATTTGACTTTTTGCACAATGAAAGGAGTAGCGAGCATGAATTTGCTTTATATATGATACATTTTAATTTTTCTCCATTGCAAACCCACTTTTATAAAGTCTAAGTCACTTTTTCTCAAAAACTCTGTTTTTCATTTGAATTTTGACTTTTTCTTGACAATTAGATGGACTGATGCCTTGGTGCTTTTGTTTTTGTAGTGGCAAGAGTTGGCAAGGTGACCAGCAACAACTGCTGAGCTTATTAAATACAGAAACACTTAAATTACATGAAATTTTTACAAAAAATAGAAAAAGTCTATTTTCACCTCAAAACAAAGTTTTGAGGTAAATAGGATTTATTGAGCATATCAGAAGTAAATTTATGATTTTATGAACTCATTTATCCTCCTCATGTGCCTACTAAACTTTTTATTCAATTTTGGATGACCATGATGACAAACCCTAGACCTAGTGAAACTAAACCCTAAAACTAAATGAAATGAACTGAAATGACTATAAATAACTAAAATTAGGTTTTGAACGAGCCAACACGTATATGACATGAGGGAAATTGACATGAGACCACTACCATCAGTTGATCCATGACCTAATGGAATACATCTGGTAGGATGAGACACCTAATATGCGTTCAAAGAGAAATTTGATCACTGATGGAAGTGTGAAGACACTGACACTAACAAGCGCAAGGGCACACATTGAAGGGAATAAGGGTTAGGATTCGAGCCTTCGCAGTGTGCTTAAGAGGAACTTGGAGGGTGTAGTTCTTTGAGTCAAAGGAGTGTGCTCAAATGAAGGCTTGGGGCTTCATGATTGTGTCATGCTCTCTTTAAGAGAAGGATGAAAGCTTCATGTTTTAGGAATGTGCCACACACCTTAAGGATTCATGCTTCATGAGTGAACCAAGCACTTAAAAGCTTCAGCATTTAGGATTTCTCCATGCACTCAAAGGATTCGGGTTTTAAGAGTGTGCCATGTGCTAAAGGATTTAGGTTTCGTGAGTGTGCCATGCAATTTTTAAGAGAGAAAGGATACTTCATTGTTCCGAAGTGCGATTCATTTTTTAAAAGTTCACTCAAAGGATCCTTGTTTTTCTGAAGTGTGATTTTTCACTGAGTATTTGAAGTGCACTTCATTGTTTTGAAGTGCACTCAGGCTTAGGAGGGAACATTTCTCTCCAACAGTGGCGTCTTGTTCATCTAGAATACGCTTTTCACCAAGGGAGGAAAAACACAAGCCTAGATGACTTATCTTAGGAAGTACTAATGCATTGTGAGAGGGAGGATACCTTAGAAAATACTTAGTGCATAAGTATGGGAGGAAAGATATGTCAATGAGGTTCATGAATAAGATATGCTCGTTAGCTAGTAAGAGGGTTAATGCCTTTAGAACTTGCACTGCGTTGAAGGGCAAAGAAGAGCTCTTAAAATGGCTAAGTGTGGGACCAACATAGTAGGAGAAAGAAATACATCCTAACATGAATCAAACATGGAAAAAACACATAAATTCCATTAATACAAGCCAAGAGAATGCATAGGACTCATGAATAGTAGTCACACCTAAAAACAATAACAAAGCAACACCTATTTCTAAGTGCAATAGTTGAAATGACAGATTAAAACACCTAGAACACAAGTTATGACAACTGTGATGACTATAACCAAGACATGTTCAATGATGTATGAATGTGTCTAGCACATATTCTAATGATATGTAAGACCATCTAATGTAGAATAGTGCACTAGAACTAACTTCGGTGATATGTAAAGGTGTGACACATGTAGGAGTGAAAATCAAGAGATAGGCACCTATGACATAAGGAAAACATAAAACAACACTTGAAAAATGTGAAAAACCTTGACAGTGACACATGCCAAAGAGAACATAAAATGAAAACACCACTTATTAAAGTGAAAACAAGCAAAAATGATAGCCACAAATGTGATAATGACACTTGTGAAAGTGAAAGTATGCAAAAGTGATAGTTGAGAAAACTCTCCGAAATAAAAGTACGAATGCAACCAAAGTGAGGGAGAATGCCGATAAAAGTGTGCACTAACTATTATCATGATTTGAACAGAACATAGGAACTATCTTGATGGATGGTGTTATGCTTATTCACGCTTGCATAAGGAAAGTGTATTCATGAACCCATTAGAGACTGAAAATGTGTGTACAAGTGACTTGATAGTTTGAAACGTGGAAGAATACTTAAACATTTTTCAAAACATCAAACGATCATGGAGTAACCATAGAGAAATAGATCACAAGATCCTTACTAGGCTCCAAAATTCAAGTGTGAGAAAAATTTGAGGGTGTTGATCGCAACGACAATATGAACCAACAGTGTAATGCCTCAAACATCACGGAATTCCATTGAACCTTTGAGCCTCCAAACCAATATACCAAATAGTACCTCCAGGCCTCCTTCATTCTTCAACCAGAATTAGCCACCTTTGAGCCTCTGAACTTCCTACAAATGAATCAATGAATGCAAACCCTCTCATTTAACACCACACACATACACATACACACATATATATGTGTGTGTGTGTGTGTGGGTACCTCCCCAAGCCAAAATAGCTCTGTTTTTTATCGTTTAAGCCCCCTTATGACCATACTAGGTGACTCGAACCTAGGGGTCCATAGTAAAACTAATGTTGATGTCAACATAATGTCACCACTGCCATGTGGAACACTCTTGAGTGGTGTCATGTGTCACTCATATTTCACCCTATTGGCCAACCAAAATTGCCAAACCAACATGCCACATGGAAAATTGTCATGCTGCCATGTCACGATCAATCTTATGTTGCTATGTGTCACTATGTGATTGGTTCACCTACATGCTTAAGTTTCACATGCACATGGAAAGGGGGTTTTGACACCTGTTAAAAATCATGGAGGTATGCACATGATCCACTACACATTAAGCCATAGATCATCTCTGATGGTTAGATCTACCCAAAGTTGCATAGATTTTAACCTATTAAACATTATTCAAGTTGGACACAAAACCCTGTCAATTATGCAAGGAAACTTAGATCCTCTCCAGAATCTAACCTTTAAAAAATTTAGGGCTTGGCCCCTTTTCACCCTTTTCTCCAATGTGAACTTTTAAACTGACATATATTTTCATCTGCAAAGAGTTTGGTCAAGTGTGATATGATGTTGGAAACATCTCGGAGAGGACTATCCAACCATATGTTTATAGATTCATGTGAGAAACATATCTTCAACAAAAAATAAATAAAATTTGAGCCATTTTGTGATCATGTAATGTGGTCTTTCAAGTCATTGAACCATCATACTCAACAATCTCCTTTGTTTGATTTACCCTTGACATTAATGACATTGGTTGTCATCAATGAAAACACTATGTTCAACAATATCTTCCTTTGTCATTGATACTAGACATTGATGGTCATTTATGGCAATAAATTAAACTCCCCTAGTCATGTCATCCAATGAATTCTTTCTTATTTCTCTCCTTAATGAACTGAAGTCCCTATTTACATATGTTGGTCTAAAATATGCTTTCTCTCTCTCTTTGATATTGGTGCAAAATATTCTTTATCCTTCCATGTATTCTTTTTCTCCCCCTTTGAAATCAATGGAAAAGGGACATATTGAAGATGGTTCTTACCAATGCTACATAATTGTTCTTGTGTATTCTTGTGGACTTGTTCTTCTTGTGAATGAATTCTTGCCCTGTGAATATGTTTCTTGTTATGTGAAGAGGCCTTTATAATAAATTCTCCTTTAGTGAAGTCTTCTTGCATAAGCATGTTATCATACTACCCTTGTGAGTGAGGTGAAATATATCCTTGTATTTTACACTAGAAATATCACCTCCAAATGATCAACAAATCATCTACAAAAATCTCTAATTTACTACCAATATCCATTCTTGTACTGCTTGGTTTCCTTGATGTTATCAGGAAAACTGGTGTCCATTCAAAGCGTTGGTCCCACTAAGATGGGTAGCTATCTTATAAACAAACTAACTAAAGTCACTTGTGTTTTCCTTTATGACGAGAGAAGTAGAGAGTACCAACCTCAATCTTTCGCCTGGCTCCTTGCTTGTTTCCTCTCCCCTTTAACAGAGCTTTGCCACTCTTTCCTTACTTGTCCCACTTCAAAGAACACCTGTAGATTCAAAGGAGCATAATACCATCAAAGCATAGAGATATATAACCATAAACAATATAGGATCAAATATATATTAACTATACGAATGCATATATCAATACAAGATTCAGAGATATACAAGAATATGGAGGAAAACTCAAATAGCTTTATTGATAGAAGTAGTAGAAGAGAGGATTACAACCCATTGATTTGACCCAACGCCATCCTCCCAGTATGAAAGCCCTCTTCACCTCATGAAAAGCTAGATCACCCAACACTATGATGTTCCACAGAGAAACCAACAACACTTCCTTACAAGATACAAAATTCTAGCTTCTGGATCTCTAGGATGAGGGATCCTTATATAGATATTTGTAGGTGGTTGAATCAGCTTCTGGGTTTTTGATTAGTGTCATTTCTCTAATAGTTCTTGGTTCCACTTGGAGATTTCATGATCTCTTACTCATCCCTAGGTGTATTCATAGAGGTAAGTGTCAAATGGGCAGTTTCTAGAAGATTCTTTGGGTTTCCACTTAGCCAACTACCTTTTCCATTTGTCCGCTCTCGCTCATCGCACCCTACAAAAGGGCTTTTCAATATGCATCACACTTTTTGCATGTAGCAGGTGATATGCATCACTCCCTTAGCACTGAGCAATCTGTATGGTCCAGTTTTGACCAGTTCTGAGTAGTTTGTTTAGGGAGAACTTCTAGGAGATGATGTAATCAGTTGGCCTTGTTCCTTTAGGGTATGAAACAACACTTTTAGGGGCTTAGAAGCCCTTGGTTTATGGACATATGAGATTGGGGTCGCAGGGCCCAAATATGTCTATAACAGTTGCCCCCTAAAGCATGAGGTCGTAAATCTTTTGATGTCGAGTGAAATGCTTTATCATGAGGATCCAAGGTTTTTCGAACTGGAAGGTGACCTGTAATAAGATACAATACAATACATTATCTTCATAATATTTTCATGATCTAGCTGAGGCGGGCATTCCCATGCTCAACTTTATAAATTCATTTTCATGTACATAGGACAGACAACCGTCTGTGTGGCAGATTGATGATTCTGGTAGAGCCATCATCGCTTAGCTTGGATGATTATCTATGCAGCTATGATGTACATTTAATGTCTTTATTATCCTAAATATATTGCAACCTGGATGGATGAAACTAGATCCGGGGTCTTCAAACTAGTTCAATCTTCACCCGAATTACAAATCGATCCACATGAAAGGATGTTCTGACATCGAACATGGAAAGACATCACCTGATTACCAGCTAATGATGTAAGCTGTTAACAGGCGCAAGAGGAATCAATGATAATGATAATGACCCTCAAGGTATAACAGTACAATTCATGTGGTGCGAATACATGAGTCGATGTCAAACACCACACAAAATCTCCTGGTTGAAGGCCTTTGATGTAAACCTGTTGCCAGAAGTGAGAAACTTGCCATTGAGGCATGCAAGCTTCAAAGTATTGAAAGGGTTGTTCCTAAGTCAACTTCTTGGATAATGAGCTGATCTCAACAAGAAGTGACCCATCATAGGCGGGCATTAATGAATCCCACATTACGACACGAAACGAAGCAAATGATTTTATGGAGGTGAAAATGATATGATGATACAAGGTTCAGGGTGGTGGTCATGAAAGAATGAAGCGTGAAGGTATTGCAGCAGATGAGATGTAAGCTAGGTTGGTGAATTCTCTAAGTGACTTCTCTTGAACATATCGGTGACACTAAGATGGATTGGTAGCGTTAACCCCAAAAATGGATGGTACAGAGGACCAATGGTGATATGACTGGTGAACGGAATAACCCAACCCAACTCAATCATGGTGATGGAGTGAAAGTGTCATGTTCAAGAGCGACCTGCTACCAATAAAGTTTCTTCAAGTTTTCTTCCCAATTTTTCCCAAGTCATTGTTGACTAGTGCCTCTTAATTTTTTTCAAGCTTGAGGAGGATAACATATGCTTGTTCTATAATTTTCCCTTCGGGAAAACCTGTCACTATGTTTTAACGAGCCTAGCAATAGTGAAACTCGCTCTTGTCTGCATGGACAAGTTTGTCGCTATTGTTTTAACAAGTTTAACGACAAAGATAACTCAGTCATTTCAATTTTAGAGAGTCTGAAAAGAGACGGAAAGGAAACTCCAGTAATCCTTTTTTGTACTATAATCCCTTAAGTCTGAAAAAGTATAAAATAATACGAAAGGGATGACTTTTCAATAGTTTAAACGAGCTGAACAAGACAAGCACTCAATCTTTTTGTGTAATGATCCCTCAGGTCCAAAAATATTAAAATCTAGATGAGGGATGGCACTTCTAATTACTTTAATGAGCTGGAGAGGCCAATTGCTCGGCAATCTTTTCATATTTTACGAGTCAGATGCAAAGAGCTTAAAGGAGACTCGTCTTTTGAGGAACGAGTGATGTTTTCGGATAGCAGCTGGTTCTAGGTAAGGTTTGGAACTTTTTCAATCACAACAGTGTAAAGAAGATGGCTAATAGAATCACTTGCCGCAGCTGTTCCTCAAAAGGGGTAAACAATCAAATGGAGGCATATGATCGGCTAAAAAAGAGTGGAGGTGATGGTAAGAACACGACCAAGGCTCAAAAGCTGATGATTATTTGATCGCAATGGTTATTTACCAAAGGATGGGTTCATTTTTTAATGAGCTTAAACTCTAGGGGGGAACACTTGCTCATCGCTAGGTTTATTTTTTAACGAGCTTGAACTTCGCGTAAAGCTGCTCGTGATAATAGTCAAAGATGTTCGATTCACCATTAACACTATGTTCTCTTGATGGTTGTACTACCTATTCAATTGCTCCATCAAACTGATTAAAAATGTACATACATGCTTGAAAAATGAGTTAAAAAACCAATACCTTACTTGAATTACGTGAATAATAACATAAAAGTAGTTTTTTACACCTCATTTTACCATTTCATTCAAATTTGGGATTGTTGGAGCTCTGGAGGTGTTTTTCCCCCTCGATTTTCATTAGCTGATTCTGGGAGATCCTGTGGACAACTTTTGACGCTGTTTGGACCAGGTAGGAGCTCAACCTGAGCTCTTCAATTTCATTCTTTCCTTTTCTGATTCTAAGCATGTTTTCCTGCTTTTCTGAGCCTCTAGGGTTTGAACATTTCTTTATCTCCCCATTGCACCTAGTATACATCGAAAGGTGAGATGCATACTGAGCTGGCCATTGGCCAGTCAGCATGCATCCCACCCAGTACATAGCTAGGGTGCGATGGGCGCAAGGAGGAAATTTTATGCACTGTTTTTTCATGGAAATTTTGCCTTTTTTTGCAAAATCAGGATCCTAATTCTTCTCTTGTTTTTTTTTCAGAGATTCATAGGAGAAAGATGGTCATTACATGGCACAAATGTGAGCATGAAGAGGAGGATATGATTGCCTTACATGATCCAGGTACAGTAACTACATTGCGGCATTGTGGCTTGCTCAAGTTGTTCCGCATATCTAGCATGAGGCAACAAATCGACTTGTTGCAATATTTTCTCGATGCCTAGGATCTTACCAACCAAATGTTCTAGATTAGAGGTAAATCCATCCCTTTGACTGTTAAGGATGTCTACTTTTTTACCAGTTTTTCGAGGCGTGGTGCCTCTCTCTCACTATCAGGTTCCACCCGTGAGGGCGAATCCGTGAGGGATTATATTCATTGATACTGTAGAGATGGATCTCAGTCGAGCAAGAACAACAAGATTAGTATTAGAGACATTACTGACCAGTCCTTGAGGACTATCTAATTCACCTTTGCTAGATTGGCTGGCAGCATGGCTCTTCACTTGGCCAATAGGTCTTATATGCAGTATGCCTTGGAATTCCTTGAACCAAAGGTATTCAACTAGTGTGATGCAATACTTCTAGTAATAAAAGAACAACTTACCAAGGTGAAAAATAGAAGATCCAAGAAATTTGGTTATGGTTCTATTCTAACCACTTTCGCCTTGGAAAAGATCCCACTGATGCAGCCACAATACATTTCACTTGGACTGCCAGCACCGACAGAGCCATGGATGTAGAGATGGGTTGACCTTATGGCCAAACATGCTGGTCAATCATAGATTTCATTCTCTGATGCCTTCTTCGAGTGGTTCAACCATTAGCAGATGGTGTATGCTGAGTATCCATATGCTGGGATGGATTTCTGGGGTGACCCAGATTTGGTGCAGCCGGCTAGCGTGCAATGGGGTGTCATAGGTAAAAATCTATGACCATGTCTCTGTTTATTGCTTTTATAATGTTCTTTTGTTTTTTAAATTTTATCAAGACTAATCAGACTCATGTATTTGTGCAGATATTGGACCAGTATGACCAGCAATGTGCCTGAGGGCAGCAGCTGCCATTCCAGCAGGAGAGGTTGTAGGGAGGGTTGTCCTTCGCGATCTAGATGTAGTTGAGACCCTTGCAGTATTGCAGGATCAGATCGAGGGCCTCACCATCTGTATTCTAGATGTGAGGACTGACGAGTTACCTTTGAGATTACAGTTCCATACTACTGGCGTGCCAAGTTGATGGACTAGGCTCCTACGCATGATTGTACAGGCGGTGACTTGTTATCACCAGCACCATTAGTCTAGGGAGCTTTCCTGCATTTTTGAGTTTTTGGGTCATATGACCGATTTTGTCCTGGACACAGAACATTATGTAAAAACTATAAACAGTTATATATATTTTTGATTTTCGAAGCTTTATTTTGGTTAAGTTATATGATCCTGATGCAAATGTTGATGAAATGCTTTTCTTTTATAAATGTTGCAAATGTCTATCTAACACATAATTTGCTAATGAATCAGTTAATGTGTTTAAGTTTCTAGAAATGTGTTGATATTGAATAGAATCAAACTGCCTTTCCAAAATCCTAACCCTTAGGAACATACGATAGATAGCTGGATTCCAAACGGAATAGATGTCGGTAAGCTGTAGAATGACAAGTTGTGAATCTAGCCTGACGATAAGTCGGCGTATGCCATGTGCGATGGCATTAGAGAGGAGATCTATCAACGCGCTATATTCAGTGATGTTGTTCATTAACCGACCAATACATACCCCTCTACATGGCCCAGGCTACAGAAGATAGGTTCCGTGTACTACAATTAGCTCCATCAGCGTATCCAACAAATTATTCCAATAAGTTTGACATCTGCAACAAATGCAAAAGTGGATTACCTAACCAAAATGATTACTCTTGATGAAAACAAAAATGTAACAAAGGCATATGAAGAGATTACTACACTTAGTCAAGCATAGTAATTCTTAAGGTACAACCCATTTCGGGGTTGCGACAGTGAAATTCCATTGTAATCTACTAGCTTGTAGGCTCCTTTTGCTAATACATGCTTAACAATGTAGGGACCCATCCACAAAGACTGGAACTTACCTACTCCCAATTTATCGGATTCCTAATTGTAAAGTAAGACCAGGTCACCTTCTAAGAAGACACTGGGTTTGACATTCTTGTCAAACTGTGCCTTGACTCATTGCTTATGTGCTTAGTTAGCCAAGGCGGTGTCACAATGGGTTTCATCCAGTTGGATTAATTCCAAGAAATGAGCCTCTTCTTCCGAAGTTCCAGGGATAAGGTCGATTGTGAGCTTGAGAGATAAAATTTCGCATTGAACTGGTAAGATTGCTTCTAGGCCATACACCAGCTGAAAGGGTGTAAATCTAGTCACCTTTCTCATAGATGTCTAGTATGCCCACAAGGCCGATTATAGGATTAGGTGCCAACTCCGTTTATGGACTCCAATCATCCTTTGCAGCATGTGCTTTAGGACTTTGTTGATCACTTCAACTTGCCCGTTAGCTTGTGGATAATACAAAGTAGAGCTATCGTGGGATAGTCCTAATTTGGTATCCAATTCAACCATCATGTGATTGTGGAAATGCGATCCATGATCTGTGACTATAGCTTGTGGAACACGAAATCTAGAGACTACATGATTGAAAAAGAAAACAGCAGTCGTTTCATCGCTGTTATTTAATGTAGGCATCACCTCGGCCCATTTCGTAAAATAGTCAACTGTGACTATGATATATCCATACCCCCTAGCCAAGGTGGGGTTACATGTCATGAAATCTATGCCCCATTTGGTGAACGGCCCAACAACAACTATTGGATGCGGAGGTGCGGGTGGTATTTTGGTTTTGCGGTCGAAGATTTGACAAGCATGGCAACTTCTAACTATGGTTATGCAATCTTTGAACATTGTTGGCTAGAAGTAACTTGCTCATAATATCTTTTGTGCCATAGCGTAACCAGATTGATGCCCCCCACACACGCCTGAATGAAAATCATTCAGGACTTTTTTAGCCTCCTCGTAGGTGAGGCACCTTCGCAGAACTATATCGATACCACGATGGTAAAGTGTATCACCGACGATCAAGTAGTCTTTTTCTTGGTATTGAGTACATCGTTGTTCTGAGTGAGAGGTATTAGGCCTATATGTTTGGGTTTGGAGATAGATGATTATATCTCTGTACCATAGATCGCTTGATGATATCAGAAACAAAGATTCATCCACAATTGATGCTCTGGATATTGAATCGTTGGACGACGATGGGAAGTCGCATAGTAACTCTACTAAAACCAGAGATTTATTTGATTTGGATTTTAGGAATTCCAGATCAAACTCTTACAAAATGGCTATCCATTTCGAATATTTTCCCCCAAGTAACTGTCGCAACAGAATGTAAGTCATTGGGTTGCAATCTGACAAAATGGTAGTTTTGCGAAAGAGGATAGAGTTTCGAAATCTCTGTACTGCTTGAACAGTTGCAAGAGCCAGCTTTTCAACATAGGAGTACTTGCTTTCTGTATCATTTAAGTTTCGACTTAAATAATAGATAGGATGTTTGATTCCATTGTCTTCTTGAACTAAAAACACTGCAATGATCATATCTACTGCAGCTAGATACAGATTAAAGTCCTTTTGATAGTCAACAGCATACATTAATGATGCTTTTATTAGGGATTCCTTTAGAGCATCAAAGGAAGCTTGCACAACCTGATCCCATTTGAAGGGAACTTCTTTTTTCAAAAGACACGTATAACCTTTAGCAAGTTCAGTGTAATTTGGAATGAACCTCCTTAGAAAGTTTGCTTTCCCTTGGAGCTTCTGAATCTAAAGCAAATTTAAGGTGTAGGCATATCAATGATTGTCTGAACCTTACATGGGTTGAGAAAAATCCTCTCTTTTGGAACCACAAAGCCAAGTAAACGACTAGAACCAACACAAGACACACATTTGTGCGGATTGAGTCATATCTCGTAGTATCAGTAACGTAGAAATATAGCTCTCAACTGCTGTGGTTGATCAATCCGCTTTTGCAAATGAGCCAGAAGATCATCAAGGTATGGTTGAACGATGTTCTTGATGTCATGGAAGGCATAATTCATAGCTCTCTGAAAAGTTTCCCCTGCGTTCTTTAAAGTGAAAGGTGACTTGTGGTATGCGAATGTGCCCCATGGACAGATAAATGCAGTCTTTGATTGGTCCTGTGGGCAGATATTTATTTGATTATAGTTGGAGAATCCATCCATAAATGAAAAGATTTCACATCGAGTGCATTCATCAATTATCTGGTCGATGAAGGGTGTAGGATAGTTTTCCTTCGGACAAGCTTGGTTTACATCCTTGTAATCGATGCACACTCTAATTATTCCTTTCTTTTTCATCACATGAAAAATATTCGATACCTAATCAGTTAGAGGAACTGGGTAAATGAAACCAGCATGTAAAAGTTTTTCAACTTCTGCCTTGATGTCAGTGGCTTTCTTCGGGTACACCTGCTGAAGCCTAGACGGGTTTGACATCTGGATACATCTTAATTTCGTGTTCAACTATGCTTGAGTCAATGCCTGGCATTTCTTCATATGAACATGCAAAGACATCTCTGAACTCGCAAAAGAGAGCGTAATATATTGCCAGTTCTAAAGAAGAACAAGATTTTCCGACATGAATATTCTCTACAACATCTGGCTTGGTCGAGATATTTATGGCAATAGTTTCTTTGATATTGGACATATTACGCTCAGAATCCACCATATTTATAGTGTTTGATAGAAAATCAAAAACTAAAGGATGATCAAGGTCGTTGGAACAATCTTCGTGGTAATTTGGAAGATGGGAACAATGGTGGTAATCTTCCCATGGTGCCTCTCCTATCATCATTGATTGAATGATCCCTTCGTCTGTAGAGTGTACATGTGACCAAGGATCTAAAGAGGTGCCATATTCCTTAGACCTATCTATCCAACCACTCAATGAGCACTGATTTGGGTTTTCCGCCGAGCCAAGAAAATTGATTGCTACAATATTTCTATTGGGCTTGGAGGCAATACTTGGTGATGATCCATGCTAACATCATGTTTGGAAATCTTCTGAATCTTTGTGGATATAGAAGATACCATATTGCAAGTCTCCACTATGGCTACTTCCACTAGATTACTCGGAGGCAATAGAGCAAAAGTACCCATAAATGTAGGGTCTTTTAGGAGGCTTACTCCGATATTTTGAAGTGATTGAGAGCTTCCATGGATCATCAGGATGCTTCCCGTAACTTGTGAATTGTTGGGGAGAAAGGTTTGCTGGTCAACAATTGTAATTCCTCCTTGAAAAGGAAATGCAATCTTTCTAAAGTATGTTGACACAACAGCAGCCATCGCATAAATTCAGGGCCTTCCTAGTAGGATGTTGTAATCGAGGTTTCCATTGATAACTTCAACATCAATTTCTATTGTTTTGCCCCCCAGTTCAACTTACAAGTTACTTAAAATCCCATATGGGGTGTATGCTCGTCCATCAAATGCTTTTAATGTTGTCGACGATCATGACAAGGGTGGTGAGCCTAATTTTTTCCAGCAACTCATTGACATAATACATGTAGATTCCCTCTCATCAATAATTGTTCGGTGAATAGTTTTGTTGAGGGCTTTCACTTGGATAAGGAAAGCGAGTTGAGCTAGTAACTAGTGTTCATATCCTTTATGATTAAAGGCCACAAGATTGGAATGCACTGGGTCAATCTCACCTATTGCTGATAATAGAGCTTGCTTTTGGGAGGGGAAATTTTGCAGTACTTCAAGTATCGACATAGTGGATGGTGATTGGGCTAGATCCTCCACTATATTATAATTATGTGTTGCTCTGACACGAGGATTGAATTTTGATTTGTGTACTACTCCCTTTGGCAGCTTTACCATTAACTCAGGAATAATGGGTGGCACAACTTCGGTCAAAGTTGTTGTTGAACTACTAGGTTGATTAGTAGACTTGTTGTTCGACAGCTGTGGATTCCTATAATATTTATTCCTTGTCGATATCAAAGCATCATTTTGTTTCGAAATGGAAAACATAAGCACTTGGGATGGGGAAGCATTGTCACTAGCAACCCGATTGGTTTCTGGGTTTGGAAATGGATCAATCAATACCACTGAGGTTTTTGAGTTCTTGGATAATTTCTTAATCTCAGCTTTATGTGGACAATCTTTCGTCCAATGATCCTCATCGCATATGCGACATCCCGAAGGAGGCTTCCTTTGCCCAGAAGCATTCGCAAAAGATTTTTCAGGAGATGAATCATCATGTTTGTTCTTTTTGCTTTTCCTTTTCTTCTTGCCCACTGGTTGCTTCGGTTCTTTACCCTTGTTGGTCAACACGGCATTAACCTCCAAGGCAAGGAGTTCTTCATTTGCATTTTGACCAGAAACCATATGGGCTTTCTTAGATGTAGCCTTTGCGGTTTTCATGCTAGTCGTACCTATCACGCCATCACCGACATGAGAGTCTTTGTTTGATTTAGGAGGAGGAACGAAAAACTTTGATCTAGGAGCATCAAGGATTTTGTCATAGAGCATGCCAGATTGAGTATAGATCAAGTCTAGATATTACGCACGAGCAATGACTTGCCCTTCAGTGACAACTCCTCGCTTGGCCACATCTTCTATAATATAGGGTAAAAGTGACTTAATAAACCATTAAGCTAATAGCTGATCAAGAACATATGTCTTTACCATTCGATGACGATGCCGCCACTCATGAATATGATCAGATATGTGAGTGGTTGTCGTCTGCTTAAAATTGGTAAGAAGCTCCATTCTTATTTCATACCTTATGGGTAACTAAAAATGGGTTAAAAAGGTTGTGGCAATGGTGCTGAAGTTATCGAATGAAGCTCTAGGCAATTTGATGTACCATTTTGCTACCGAACCAGTTAACATTCGCTGAAAAAGGTGAAGTCTAATTGAATCATCATTGAGAGTGTTGGACAAACACCATAGATGAAAGGTCATCACATGATTCGATGGATCTTCAACTAGATTTCCATTGAATTTAGAGATATCTGACAGAAGTTTATGAGGAATCGTTGGCCACCAAGGGGCATAATCAATTGGATTATTTGTTAACCGATTCAGATCTAGTATTTGTTAACCGATTCAGATCTAGTAGTTCTAAAGTTGCTAGGAAAGGCAACTGTTGATTTAGGTTTGGTGAAGCATACCCAAGATAAGATGGGATCTCCTAATCTGTGGGTCTTTGCATACCAGCATAATGGATTTGACGTTGATAAATTTGATAAGGTTGATGGGCGTAACCATTATGATATGATTGTTGGTAACCATTTTGAATATACGGTTTCCCATTACCTACAAAGCTTTGTTGCTCAGGTCCTCAATAAGTTTGCTGGAATTGCGGTTGTTGATATTGCACGAGCCATGGTTGTGAGACCATTTGCTATTGCCCAATACTGGATGTTTGACCAAGATGAGGGTTTATGGTACCCGTTTGAGCCTGATTCACTTCAATTAAGGAACCACTAATTGGCAGCTATGATTGAGCCGCAGATACAAGAGGCTATTGTATTACGACCTGAGAGACTAGAGGTTGACATACAATGGGCAACACTTGTACTTGCAACACCGTCACAATAGCTGGTGTAATGGGAATATTCGACACAGGTTGATTTGGTTGTATAGAATATACAACTCTTGGCTGTTGAGGCAGTATTGGTACGCAACCACTGGATGTGATTCACACCTGACCTGAATTCTGTTGTGAACTCTCATATGGTTGTTCTCCCAGAGGGAATAACGAAAAGGAATACTGCTCCCCATATGGCAGCAATCTAGTGTTCAAATTGACACTGTTGCGAAGGATCAATTTGTTGAGAGTAAACATAAGAAATTCCAAATAAGGTTTTGGATGAAAAAAGAGGAACAGACCATATTGTCGAAACAGTCCCTAGGTGGACTCCATCTAGTGGTTGAGAACTAGTTGGGACAGATGGTACACCAGCGAACATTGTCAGAGTGGCGGCAGGAGGTTCTGCTGCTGCTGTATTGGATGACACAGTCCTAGATGTTGATGGTTGTTTAGACATATCGAGTCTATCCAAAATATTTCCTAGAGATTCTACAGGAACTTGCGATGAAGGGTGACTAACTTCTGTAGTAGAAGGATATAGGTGGATCCCAGTTCCAAAATGCAATGGAGTACTAGATGGAAGATCCTCCACAATCCCTTCTATAACAATCAACACAGGTGGAAGAGGTAGACCGTCAGGTCCGTAAAATATTTCTGGTGCCGAAGAAGGTATAGACTCTACAGTGACAGATGCTAGAGGGGTAACACCTTCTGAATCAGCCCTAGATGGAGCTGTTTTAGAAATAGAAGTGTTTGCTGCTACACTAGGATCAGTGCTAGTGTCCTCTTGTAGCTGCGGAACTTCTTCTGTAGAGGCAGGGATACCATAAATAGTTGGAGTAACCAGAGTCTCTGAGCATACTGAAACACAAGTTTCGAATAAGCCAGGAGACTTCGACCCAGTTAAACGAGATCACTTGGCCCGGAATGGTTTCGTTTCCAGAGTCAAAGATGGTTGACTCATTAGTCTCTGCAAATGACAGGGTTTTGACTGACTTTCTTCCACAATTGCGGATTACTTGATCAACTCAAAATAAAAAGGGGAAAGTGCTATTCCAAATTAAACGAATTTTATGATGCTTTGAAACAACTTGCTTTTTCAATTTTTAAGAGTCAAGAAAAATCTAAAGATGACTCAAGTCACCTTCGATTTTTAATGAGCCTAGAGTGACAAGTGCTCAGATGGACCTTTTCTTTTAAGGAGTCTGAAAAGGAATGAACGTGAATACTCTGGAAATCTAGACAGAGGGATTACCAAACTAATCGCAAAACTATAGAATACTTTTTACGGTATGATAGTCAATCTTCCCGAATGTTGTGTTCAGTGCATTGCGATTGATAGGGCAGCAGACACGGCTTCCTAAGGATAAAGGATAAAGCCTATAGTGGTCTCAAAATATATACTTGATGGTACGTGGGAGAACAAGTCCGTACTAGCACTTGTTGTCTTAAAGAAGAGGAATCACCCAACCTACGATGAAAGCGATAGTTACTAGGTTTTACGATGCCAGAATACGTCTCTAGCCTAGACTTCTAAATGTTGTGCATTAGGTTCCAAAGCGTTTTTATGTTCATTGAAATTTATTTTACAGTTGATATTTCTTAAGAAGTTTGCCTTTAAGATTCATCGCATGATGTAGATGTACAATTGCTAAATATGCAACCTAAGATGATAAACAATCGTTTATTTTCTTTTTGCAATGAAAATGCTAGCTACTAAGGAAAGAGAAGCAAAATTCTTTCAACATAGAGCATAGAGCACACACTAAAATGCACTGTCCTAAATCAATTTCCACAAGCAGTATAAATGCAAATGCACATGCATGTATTTGCTTTTTTGCTTTCTTAATGTGTGAATGACAAAAAGAATGCTAAGTACAAATCTAAACTATTTCCTTTCAAAGCGACAGTACTAACAATTTTCTTTTCAAAAAACGAAAGGAAGACTAAGATCACATTTTGTGATTTCGAATTTGAAAATTTCTTTCGACACTTGAAATACTATTAATTCAAATCAAATACAATGGAAAAAGTGTAATCGACTATCAAAAAGAGGAAGATTATTTTCTCTGACTGAAAAAAACACTTGTGACACTTTCAAATCAAAAGACGACAGTTCGATTAAGCTATTGTTTGCAAAGGAGAATTGTAAATGACAAAAAATACATAAAAAAATTCATAGTTCTTTGAACAATGGAGAATGAATAATGCAAAGGAAGAGAGTTTCAACAGTGATATACTGATCACAGAGAGAAAAACTACTGAATAAAGCTGAAGACAATGAAGAGAAAACCAAAATCTGGCGGCAGAAACAGTCTTACCTAATCATCGCACCTGTAACACAGGGAAATAGGGATGCATCTCACCTATAACACATGGAAGGTGTGATGCATCCAACTGCCAATGAGAGATAGTGCGATGGTCCACAGACGAGACTGGGCTTGGTTTTTGCTCACAGTTTGCAGCTTATTTCAGGGATTTAGACTGAGCTAATGATAGGAAGTAAACACAAAGCATAGGGGCTGATCTAATCAGGTTACTTGAGCTACCACTAGGGCACTTAGGATGTTTTCAAGTCAGATGTTTAGTTCATAAACTAACCCAGAGATTGACTGAAGTAGCGTTGATCTACTTTGCAATTGCATAGCAAAAGCAGTTTGAAGGCAAGCTGGCTGAACTTCAGGCTCCATCTATAGCTTATAAAGCAAACAAATAGAAACAAGCAAACAAGCTATTTGTTCCCCAGTGGATTCGCCATTTTGTTATTGGGAAAACTAGTGTCCATTTAGAGCTGCTAGTCCCACTACGACGAGTAGCTATCTTAGAAACAAACAAACTAAAGTCACTTGTGTTTTCCTTTATGAAAAATAGATGAGAGAGAAGCAGAGAGTACCAACCTCAGTCTTTCGCTTGGCTCCTTGCTTGTTTCCTCTCCCCTTTGACAGAGCTTTGCCACTCTTTCCTTACTTGTCCTGCTTCAAAGAACACCTATACAGTCAAAGCAACATAATACCATCAAAGAATAGAGCTCTATAACCATAAACAATATAGGATCAGATATATATTAACTATACAAATGCATATATCAATACAAGATTCAGAGGTATACAAGAATATGGAGGAAAATTAAAATAGATTTATTGATAGAAGTAGTAGAAGAGAGGATTACAACCCATTGATCTGACCCAATGCCATCCTCTCAGCATGAAATCCCTCTTCACCTCATGAAAAGCTAGATCACCCAACACTATGATGTTCCACAAAGAAACCAACAACACTTCCTTACAAGATACAAAATTCCAGCCTCTGGATCTCTAGGATGAGGGATCCATATATAGATATTTGTAGGTGGGTGAGTCAACTTCTGGGTTTTTGATTAGTGTCATTTCTCTGATAGTTCTTGGTTCCACTTGGATATTTCATGATCTCTTACTCATCCATGGGCAAATTCAGAGAGGCAAGTGTCAAATGGGTAGTTTCTAGAATATTCTCTATGTTTCCACCTAGCCAAATGCCTCTGCCATTTGTCTACTCTCACTCATCGCACCCTACAAAAGGTATTTTCAGTATGCATTGTACTTTTTTCATGTAGCAGGTGAGATGCACCGCACCCTTAGCACTCAGCAGTCCGTATGGTCCAGTTTTGACTAGTTCTGAGTAGTTTTTCAGGGAGAACTTCTGGGAGATGATGTAATCAGCTGAACTTGTTCTTTTAGGGTATGAAACAACACTTTTATGGGCTTAGAAGCCCTTGGTTTATGGACATATGAGATTGGGGTTACAAGGCCCAAATATGTCAACACTTGAACTGCTCAAAAAAAAAAAATTCTGATAATTTCTTCATAGTGAGTGTTTCTTGTCATATGACTATACTTTTATCAAAAACATAACTTCCCCGGACTACTTACTTTGTTCTTTTGATATCTTCTCCTTCATGTATGGATTTCCTTATTTCTTCAAATGCATTTATCCTACATAAGATGCTTCTTTAAGTTTCATTCTAACTAGTTGTATTGTTGAAGAATATTTTACCAACAAATTAGATATGAGTTGTTATGTAACCAACTCACAAAATATAAGAAAAGATAGATCAATGACTTCAAGATCAGCCTCTTCGAGGGGGAAACCTCCTTTACATTACATAAATGAAAAATTCTGGGAAGATATAAATGACAAAACCTCCTTTCTATATATAGGAGTCTAAGGGGTCACAATATAATCAAAGCTGACATAACAATAATAATATAAGGGCAGAACAATAAAAATAGTGGGCTTCTATGGGGCACAATAATAACGATATGGGGACAATAGGGGCACAACAATAACAATAAGTGCTACAATGACAATAGTAATGGGGGAATCACTAGTATTAGAGGGACCTAACATGCCCCTCTATTTCAAAAAAGTGTTGTCCTCAATGCTTGAGTAGTTATGTATTCTTCTGTATAAAATTCTCACCCTCCCATGTGGAATATTCAACGAGTAAATTTTTCCATATGATGAGATACTCAGAAATTGATTGATTTTGTAGCTGTTGAGTTCTTGTTTCTATGACTGATTTAGGTTCCAATATGATTTTTCCTTCCTCGTCAAGTTCTGGAAATGTTGTTTGAACTGGGATTTTGTCACCTATAACCTTCTTTAAGCATGAAACATGGAAAATTGGGTGCGCTCGAGAAGCTGCAGGAAGATCCAATTTGTATGCCATAGTACCAATTTTTTGCAACACCTTGTACAGGCCATAACACTTCGGTCATAATTTATTATCCTTCTTAGCTTACTTGAGGGACATTTGTTTATATGGTTGTAGTCATAGGAATACCTGGTCACCTACATCAAAACTTATTTTATTGTGATGTTGATATGCTCGTTGTTTCATTCTATTCTGTGCCAAAGTGAGGTTATCCTTTAAGAGCTAGAGAACTTGTTTTTGATGCTCGATGTGATCTTCCACTACTTGAACCTTAGATTTTTCTATTAAATATGACGTGATGGATGGTGGATGATATCCATAAAGTGCCATAAATAGGGTCATTTTTGTTGCAGTATGGAAGGAAGTGTTATACCACCATTCTGCCAGAGGTAACCATTTGACCCATTGTGTATGTTTATCAGATACAAAGAAACAAAGGTATTCTTCCAAACATTTGTTTACTATGCCAATTTGCCCATCAGATTGAGGATCATAAGATGAGCTATGACCTAACTGAGTACCAAGACAAGAAAATAATTATGTCCAAAAAATTTCCAGTGAAAATGGGATCTCTGTCGCCTACAATAATCTTTGGGTTTCCATGTAGCTTTTTGAATTGTTTCCATAAATGCAATAGAAAATGTACTCGCTTTAAATGGATTCGATAATGCACAAAAGTGTTCATACTTGGTAAGTCTATCAGCTACAACCATGATGACATTCTTTCCTTCAGACTTAAGTAAACCTGTGATAAAATCCATTGAAACTTCCTCCCAACATTGGCTTTGAATGGATAAAGGTTGTAAAAGACATAGGGTCTTAATTGTTACAACTTTATTTTCTTGGCAAACCAAACATTCCACCACAAACTTTTGAATATCCAATTTAAGGCCATCCCAAAACAAATCCTTCTTAACCCTGTGGTAAGTTTTTATAAATCCTGAGTTCCCTCATAAGGGAGAGGTGTGCAATTCCACAAGAATATTTTCTTTGAGTTGGGAATTCTTACATAGTTATAAGCAATATTTGTATCATAATGAATCATTTTTCTAGGTAAATGTATCGAATGTATTGGGATCTTGTTGTAAATTTGGAATGAGTGCCCACACTTCTTCGTCATTATTCCATTCATCCCTTGCTTTGTTTATCCAATTTGGTTGGATAATAGAAATAGCGCAAAGAAATGATTCCACATCCTCATCCTTTCTTGAGAGTGCATCTGCCACAACATTTTGCTTCCCCTTTTTGTAGATGATTTCAAAGTCATAACCCAACATCTTTGTGACCCATTTTTTCTACTCTTCTAAAGATAATCTTTGTTCTAAACAGTATTTAAGGCTATCATTATCCGTTTTTACCTTAAAGTGTCTTCCCATTAGGTAGGGTTTCCATTTCTTAAGTGCATGCAGTATTTCCAACAATTCCTTCTCATAAATAGTTTTGTGTAAATACTTTCCTTTGATTGGACAACTTTCGAAAGCAATGGGTCTTTCTTCTTGCATTAAAACAACACCAATTCCATTTCCTGAGGCATCACATTCCATAATAAAGGTTTTTGTGAAGTCTGGCGTAGCTAAGGTCGGTGCTTGGCACAATGCCTCTTTAAGATGTTCAAAGGCCTTCATTGCTTCTGGAGTCCATGAAAATGAATCTTTCTTCAATAATGTTGTTAGAGGTGCTTCTATTCTCCCATAATTCTTAGCAAACTTGTGATAATAAATACCGTGTCAACCTGAGAAATCCTCGCAGATGATTTATGGATTTGGGGATTTTCCATTCCTTAATGGCTTTAATTTTGCTAATGTCTACCTTAACACCTTCATTAGATACAATATGACCCAAATATTCCACCTCCTTTACTCCAAAGAAACATTTGGAGCTTTTTGCATATAATTTTTTCTCCTATAATAGTTTGAGCACCTTGTCAACATGTTGAACATCATCCTTCCAAGACTTGTTGTAGATTAGTATATCATCAAAAAATACTAACAAAAATTTTCTAAGGGTTTGAAAATGGAATTCATCAAACCTTGAAATGTAGAAGGTTCATTGGTCAGGACAAAAGGCATGAACAAAAATTCATAATGACCCTCATGAGTTCTAAATGTTTTTTTCAAAATTTCTTTAGTCTTCATTATGATTTGATGATATCCTGAACAAAGATCCAACTTTGTGAAGTAAATTGATCTATGCAATTCAGCAAATACTTCATCAATGACAGGAATGGGAAATTTATCTTTAATATTGAGCTTGTTGAGCTCCCTATAATCTAGATACATGTGCCAAGACCCATCCTTCTTGTGCACCAATACTACTGGAGCAGAGAAAGAACTTTGACTAGTTTGAATCATACTAGTCTCTAGCATTTCTACAACTATACGTTCAATTTCACTCTTTTGGGCATAGGGATATCTATAAGGCTGATGTTTAGAGAAGCACATCCAAGAATCAAATGAATAGCATGATCATGATCACAAATAAGTGGGAGGCCTTTGGGAGTCTCAAATACCTTGGAATGATTGTCCAAGACTTTTTGTAGATTTGGAGAAATAGATGATTTTAGTGTGTGAACCTCTAGTGAACATAATTGTGCAATTACTCCTCATTGTTCTTTCTTTAGAAGCTTTGTCATTCTATTGGAGATGATTATCTTTCCCAGTTTCCCTGCAATACTGCTTAATTCAACTTCTTTTCCTTCTGAAAAAAAAAAAAAAAAATAAAAAAAAAAAAAAAAAAAGAAAAAAAAAAAAAAAAAAAATTCTTACAAAATTCTTTAATTAAAAGTATATTGTAACAAAGAATGTTAAGCCATTGTATCCTAGGACAACAGTTAAGCACCTACCCACCCCTGAATTAAAGAAATTGGGCTATTCATAAATATTATTGCATGGATATTTGATATTATGGCACTTTCCGAGAATTTATGGTTCCTCCACTTGCAACCATCCACTTGACACTTGGTGTTGGATAGGAAGCAATTCATTCCTTTCTATATTACATGAATAAAAATTATGGTACTACCCGAATTAATCAACACTATTACCTTTTTCTTGTTGATATGCCCTTATATCTGATAGTTTTAAGGAGTGGTAATTCTGGCCAATGCATTACAAGATATGGTCAGATTCATTTCTTCTTTCTCTAGGGTTGGTTCCTAGTGTATATCCTCTTCTTTTAACATTTCTTGTTCATTTTCTTCCTCCTATTCACAATGTATGTAAAATAATTTCTTCTCAGCACACTTATGACCTTTGTTGTATTTGCTATCACAACTGCAACAAAGCCCTTTTTCTCTTTTTTATTCCAATTTTTGTGGGGTCAACCTTGTAGGTTGTGGAAGGCTAGTGGTAACAACACTTCCATCATTATAGTTGTGAGTGGTAGGCTTCCTTGTTGCCATAGATTTTCTTTCCATTTTTCTTGCCAACCTAAATTCCTTCCCCAATGAATCAGGTTCCCAAAGGTGAACCTCAGGTTGGATGTTATCCTTTAAAGTCCCTATGAACACATCAATCGTATGCTCCTCTGGAATATGTTTTACCCTTATATACAATTTTTGGAAGTCTTCAATGTGCTCCATAATTGAACCCTTTTGTTTGAGATTTATCAATTGACTAAAAAAGGTGTTGCTTTTTGTATCCTCATCATGTGCTATCATTTCTTATGTAAAAATTGCCCAGGTGACAATTAGTTTATAAGAGAAAAGCCATCGATACCATACAAAATGATTTGGTTCCAAATATAAAATTTCAATGCATACCTTTTGTGTGTTTTGCACATTATGGAGATCGAAATATTGCTCTATCTGTAGTATCCATGTTACGGGATCCTTGCTATCAAACTTCCTCATATCGATCTTTGGAACATAGTGGGTCTTCAATCCAATGTTAGAGTCTATGAAATCATGATTAACATTTCTTTTGTGCTCATCATGAGTTTCCTTTACTACCCTTTCACCATTAGTAAGCATTTCTTGTAGCAACTTTGTCAAATTTGTCTTCAAATCTTTCATGTTTCCTTTAAGTTTTTCTTCTATACCATCCATCTTAGCTTCCACATCATTAATCTTAGCTTCCACACCTTTCTTTAAACCATCCATCTTAGCTTCCACGCCTTTGTTTAATCTATCCATCTTAGCTTCAACACCATCTATTTTAGCTTCCATGCCTTTCTTTAAACCATCCATCTTAGCTTCTGTTACTTTTTGTGAGAGTGAATTTTGTTGCACCTGGTCTGATAATTTTGATATATCATGTTGCATTTCTTCCTCTTGTTCATGAGTCATCCTAGATATTTCAGGTTGCTTACTAGGTGTTTCCATTTTCTTTCTTCAGGGCATCAATTAATGATAATAATGCTTCACTACGCCCTTTGAATTCCTTCAAACTAATTTTTCAAACCAAACTTATGCAAAATTAAAAAAAACTACAAACCTTTTTTCACTTTGTTGGAGCTCGATATTGAAACTTTTGTATCTCTGTAATTTAGGATCTCCAAGGTCTGAAATTGTGTCTTGCAGTAGCCCTTTGAATCGTTTTTCCAACCCCTCGAGTATGATCAATATTGGATTCTCCAAGGAAGCGTTATGCCAAATCCCCCACGATGTGTTAGAAAATTATATATTACAGAGCAATGGAACACATAAAATATTGAGGAAGTATAAACACAGAAAACGCACAAAACAAGAGAGACACAGATATACGTGGTTCACCCAGTTTGGGCTACGTCCACCTCGAACAGCCAGTCCTTCCTTTTATTATCCAGCAAAATGAAGAGACACAACCTACAACAAATCCGCTGTAATATCCTCTGTCTTCTCTCACAGTCTCACCTCTCTGTTTCTCGCTCACACACACCGAATACACATCTATATCGCCGCCTCAAATACAATACCCTCATACAAAGAGAGGGGTTGCCTTCCAGGGCAAAAAACCCTAAACTAAACATAAGTTCTACCGTCAGATCAT
>APFE030330041.1:0-13971 GCA_000404065.3 Pinus taeda
GAACTAGTGTATAATTATTAAACACTCTGCCATTTCATTATAACACATTCCTGGTGAACTAATTATAGTAATTTTTTAGAGTTAACTTCCATAATTGTAATTGTAATAATTCAACTGCATATTTGGAGAGACATGTTTCTTTTACAAGTCAGTTATTACTTGCTCCACTCTTCACCAAATTCCACAAGTTATCGACTTTGTTACTTTACCATATCATTTTCGGCCGACTCCATCAATAATCTATCATAGACACCACAAAAGCTATTTCCCAATCTCCAAAATCAATGGCACTATTGTATCCATTCCCTTCTTGCAAAGCGAACACTAGAAAATGTAATAATGGAATGTCCTTTATACTTTGAATGATGTTTGAAAGGTTTAGATGTGACATACTTGGGTGTAATATAATGCTTTGAGAGGCTTATTACACTATGTGACATTTATGAAATTGTTCAATTACAAAATATTTGATTCTTTTACTACTCCATGTCATTCTTACGCCCCTTTAGTACACTGTTGATTAAGGATATTGTTACTCATTAGCATTGACTGTAATAACTCATCTCTTTAATTTCAAAGGTAAATTTACATTTTTGTGATGTGTGCAAATTGGTTCGAATAAATCTTTTTATATAATTATAACATTATGCAAATATCCAATCCTTATGCTTTCATTTCTCTCTCTTTTTTTAAAATAAATACTTCAACTCTTTTTTTAAATTAAATAACTTTAATTTGAGTATGTAAATTAGAATATTATAATAAATAATTCCACAAAAATTCAGATTTTAAACTCTCTTCTCAAAAAAACATTCCCTTTAATATAATCTTAGTGTAAAAAATCATCCACCTAACACAATAAATTAATATATATATATATATTATATATATATATATATATATATATATATATATATATATTATATATATATATATAATATATATATATAAATAAATAATAATAAGAAATCTAACCCAACTTATCATACTAAATGTTAAAACACAAAGTGTAATTATACCTTAACCCTTTATTAAAGAATTTAAAAGAAGGAATATAAACACTCTAAATTAAAGTTAAATAAAATAGATTAACCCCACATATGATGCTAAACATTAAAACCACAAAGTGTAATTATACCGAACCCTCCTGTAAACAATTAAAAGCAAAGAATACAAACATTAAATTAAAGCTAAATAAAAATAAATTTATGTTTCCTATTTCACAGGTTGTTATTATTTAAAATTAACTTAAAATAAGAATCAAATATATTCTTAAAAATTAACTTAATAAAGTATTAAAATATATATGACAAATAAACAGAAGTGATAATTAGGCCTTACGTGGAGAGAAAAGTGAAGAAAACATGCAGGATATTGTAATGAACATGCAAGTGGTGTTGGATTTTTTAAATGAACATGCAAGTGTTCTTAGTACTTTTTAAATGAAATAAATTATACAATAATTTTTAACATTTTTTAATAATATAAATATTTTTTTATAAAATAAATTAATAAATTTAATTTTAAAATTAATAGAAATGAATATATGTATTAGTTTCAAATCTATGTTGGGTTATTCACAAATATTTAGGTAATATATCATGGATATTTGTATTTTCATTTTTTATTTTTTCTTTTAATTATTGTTTATCAAAATTTATAAAAAATTTATAAAATTTGACAAAATACAAAACTAGCTTGTAGGTATAGATTTTACAATATTGTCCTAAAATATGGAAAAAAATGAACTCTTCTATATATTAAGTAGTCTTTGTTTTTTCCTCTTGTGGAGGACTATTCAAGTTTGGGACTTTCTCCCCATCAATAACCCTTTCACAGCTCAATTCTCTATGGTTATAGGACAGAATTTCGACTTGGCCTTGCAATTCAGCAATTTGTTGATGAAAGGTATCAGTTTCATTCTCTTGTTGGGAGGAGTTTCCCTTCAGAGTTTGAACCTCTTCCAAGACCTCCACTTTGGTGTGTAATTGTTGATTTTGTTTCATGTTGATCACCATTACATCAATCTGAAGGGCATCCAAAGTTTCTTGCATCTAGTTTATTGCTTCATGGCAATCATCCTTCCCTGGTTTTGTCATTTGAGCATTATGTGAGGAGTGCATGTTGTTGGATCTACATGACATAATCTTGGAGGGGATGCCACATCATCCATTGGCCCCCCTCCCGCTTTTTTACTATATGTTTCATTGCTCCATTTTATTATATCATTTCCATAACACCCTTGCTCTTTTGGTTTGGGTTTATATTTCTTTTTGCGTTGGTTTTTTGTCAGTCAATATTAGTCTGATTTTCATTTGTATTATGGAAGTATTTCCCATCTTATGCCCCCATTCACTTCATGTTGTCCAATACCCAATTGACATGCTCTGATTGTTCTCTTATCTACCTCCATGTTTTGACCTCTTAGGATGTGATATAAGGCTTATTTTCGGATACTTTCACTTATTTTCCTTACTCTTCACGATATTCTCCAATGACTGATATTGGGGGTTGGTCCCTGTGTTTAAATGTTGTACTATGAGGAGCGAGTCTCCTAGTATGCAAGTCTCTGACACTTGAAGTTCTTTCGCTATTAATAGCCTGTGGTAGAGACCATGAGCCTCTACCATGTTGTTTCTCATTCTACTTAATCCCCAGGAATGTATTGTCACCATTTTTCCTTCAAGGTCATAAAAGACCCCTCCCCCTTCTGCCACCTTGAGACATTTTTCATAATTATATATAATTTTTAAGTTTAATTATTTAAATAGTAATAATAAAATTGTATAAATTTTATAGTGATGATGATTAACATTCATCAAAATCAATATATTTTATTGGTCCTTGAGTGATTAGCTGCTCAAAATTATGCTCAAAAATCAAAGTCATCAAAATGGTTTGGAACCTGAATGACCACTTAGTGCTCGTTATCCTAAATATGGTGCAACTCATTTCATGTGAAATGAACACCGTATGCTCCTAGAAACATGATTTCTTCACGTTGTCAAATAGGAAAAAAAAATTGCAGGTGCATGACAGGGATGTTGACTGGGCATCTATACCACCTAGGTGGCAAGGGGAATATTCTTGGAATATTCCTAAAATATTCTCAAAATATTTTGTTTCATTGGATTCATATTATTGGTCCACGTTTTTTTGTTCTAACCAATGAGGAGGTGACAGGTGGCTAAGCTTGGGGCAACCATGTGTCCTCCTAATGGCCTATTAAAATTTGTATGGTGGACTAGGGAGAGTCTGGGCTCAACCCCACGACCTCCCATTCAATAACGAAATGACTTACCAATGCACTCGCAGGTTGTTACTAAATAGGTATGGAAGGCAGGTTCATATTAAAAGTTAATGTCACATAGTATGCGAGGCTGGGCGGACTTAACCACCCCCCATGTGAACATTGACCAACATTAAATGTAACTACCAAGCACTCCACCAATGAAGACCGCTAGCAGTCACCGCCAAAGGGCCTCCACATGTGAACACTCCTGTGCAAACCTCTAGCATGTAATGTGACCGCCGGAGGGAGGGGGCCAACGACAGGGGCTGGCCCATGGGCGCATGGTGCCCCATATGACCAATTTTTTGGTTTTTAGGCCTTGGTAGCTAAATTAACAATCCTACAAATCCACCCAAAATCAGGGGAATTTGTCGCTCCGTTAGCGGAAAATGGAGCGAACTTGTAGGATGATGCCGAATTTTGTGCAAAATGTAGAGTGAATAGTGGGAAAACTAGGAGAGGTCATAACTTCTCTAGTTTTCGACCAAATGGGACACAAAAAGAGTTTAGGTAGCCATTTTTTTGACATTCTGGACCCAATGGAGCAAGTTTTAGAAGTATTTGAGCATTGTAAACACAACCTTTTACACTTTTGAGAATAATAGAGACGCCTAAGACATTGGAAGCTGAACCAAGGAGACATAGCTAAGGAGGGGTGAACTCCTTCATCATGTTCCTGTTGTGATGCGTTTTTGGTGATTTTCTATACATTTTTATGTTGTTGTTCAATATTTTATTTATGTTGAAATTTCTCATAAAATTAACATAAAAACTCATTTTACACTTGCAAAACTCATGAATCCTTAAGCACAATGACAACATTTTGTTTCTAGTCTAAGGAGGATTTTAGTACAACAATATAATATTCTTAATTAGTTATTTTGGTACCAAAGAACTGGGTTTTCTTTTTGTAAGAAGGATTTAATGGTTTGCAAGTTTATGTCATGCTTACAAGGTTAAAACTCAAAAGAGGAGAAAGGAAGCTGGTTGGAAGCCCTTAAGTTGGGTCAAGGGGAAGGAGGGCAAGGTTTCCGCAATCTCTAACACCAATTCATCCTCAAGTTGCATTTGAGACTCCAAAGAGCATGTATCATGAAGGAGAACCTACAAACATGATAGAAGATGAGAGGGTCTTCGGGAAAGCTTTCTTTGATATGACAGAGATGGTGAAGGTCCTCTATGAAGAGAGGAATACAAGGCTGCAAGGTGAAAGTTCCAAACCTCCCAAAGGAGAAGGTTCTTCAGGAGGAGGTACCAGAAAAGGAAGTAATGGAAATGGAAACAAACCTCCACCCTCTCATCCATATCCTTCATCTTCTTCTTCATGAGCATCTTCACCCTCTTCCACTAACACAACCCTTACTCATACTCATCATCATACTTAAAAAGGAACTCGTAAATCACCTTTTTTTTAAACTTACTGTTAAATTCGAGCTGCCCATGTATAATGGTGAAGTGAATGTAGATAAGATTGATAATTGGATTCGTTAGTTAGAGGTCTATTTCGGAATTCAAAACTTACAAGAGGATGACATACAGATTTAGTTAGCTTTCTTGAGAAGGGAGGGTGCAGCACTAAAGGAGATAAAAAACACAGTAAGATCTGAATTTCTTGGATTGATTTCATTACTGCAATCAAAAGAAATTCTACCCTCTAGCTTATATGCAGAAATCTATCATGAATTGGCAGAACTTTAGATAGCTTAAAGGTCAAAATGTGCAAGATTACATCCAAGAATACAGAAAAAGGTCTTTGATGTGAAGTGTAGATTTGCAATCACAGGACATGTTGCTAAACTACATAGGGGGTTTACATAGTTAACTTAGGCGTACTATCTTAATTTTTAATCCCAATAATCTAGATGATGTGTGTGTGCAAACCACTCATCTTGAGGCAAGAGGGAAAAAGACTCCAGAAGAAGGTAGTAAAAATCCATTTAAGAGTAAAGTAAAAGAGAAGGGTTTCGAAGGGAAGGGAAAGAAAAAATCATCTATCAAAAGAGAAGGAGAGAAATTAACATGAAAACATTTTTCCAAAGAGGGTCACGATGAAGCTCATTGTCGGAAGCTTCAACCTAAAATGAAACCAAAAAAATTCAACAACAAGGGAAAACAAAATACAACTGCAACCACTCAACAAAATTTGAGGTTGGATTCAGGTGATGAAACTAAAATTACAGTCATGGGCATAAAAGGAAAAGAATCCATTGCTAGCACTAGTTTTCAAATTCACAAAATGAAACTCCAAATGAAAAGAGGAGGATAAAACTTTTTCACATAAGGGTGATCTGAAAACATAACAAGATTGATACAGTTTTTGACTATGGCTCTCAAGCCAATCTTATCTCTGAAAAAATTGTCAAAAGTTTAAACTTGGAAACCATTGCACATCATAAACCATATCCACTTGGATGGGTGTGTGACAATGCACAATTGTAGGTTACTAGAAAGTGTAAACTGAAATTTGCCATTACTGCAAATTGCATAGATGAAGTGGAGCTTGATGTCGTTTCGTTAGATATATGTGGCATAGTTTTGGGCAACCTGTACCTTTATGACAGAAAAGATATCTTCCATAGACATGAAAACAAATATCATTTGTTCAAATATGGAGTAGAATATATTGTGAGAGATCATAGCAAGAAATTGAATCTTTCACTTGTTAATGTGGGGAAAATGAAAAGACTAGTAAATTCAAGCAAGAATTTTGAGCTTCTAATGATCAAACCCAAGAAAGAATGATGTTGATAATGAAGCTTTTAAAGGTTGTGATTCAAAATTGAAATCTGAATCAGTTGAAGTAGTTAACCAATATGATAAGATGTTTCAAGAGCCAATGGGATCCAAGAGAGGAATCCAACATTGGCATCCAAGAGAGGGATGCAAGATTGTCCTCTTCCTAACATTGGCACGCACAGGGTGTCAATGATGGAAAGTGCAGAAATTAAGAAGAAAATTCAAGAGTTGTTGGATAAAGGGATCATCAAGCCATCTTCCTCACCATGTGGTTCACCTATTGTCTTTGTTTCAAATAAGGATGGAACATGGTGCATGTGTGTGGACTTCCATGCAGTGAAGAAAATTATAGTAAAGAACCATTACCCACTACCTAGAATACATTATTTACTTGATCAATTGAAAGATGCAAAGTATTTTACTAAGTTGGACTTAAGGAGTGCCTACCATCAAATTAGAATAGCTGAAGGAGATATTCGGAAGACAACATTCAAAACAAAACAAGGTTTGTTTGAATGGCTAGTTATGCCTTTTGGTTTATGTAATGCTCCTATTACATTCATACGTGTGATGAATGATGTGTTGAGGCCATTTCTTAATGAATTTGTTATATTATACTTAGATGACATATTAATTTTCATTAAATTTCGTGATGAACATGTCATGCATGTAAGAAAAGTACTTGATGTCTTGAAAAAAGAGAAGTTGTATCTTAAGATGTCAAAGTGTGAGTTTGGAAAAAATTATTTAGTTTACTTGGGTCATATTGTTGGAGGAGGTGAATTAAAAATAGATCCATCCAAGGTTGATGCCATTTTGAATTGGCCAAGGCTTAAGGGATTTATTGAGATAAGAATTTTTTTGGGAGCAACCCAATATTGGAGGAAATTCATTGTTAACTTTTCTCTTATAGCAGCTCCTTTTCACGCATTGATAACTGTGAAAAGGGTTTTTCAGTGGTGAGGAAAACATCAAAAGGCCTTTGATGCATTGAAAGAAAAGATCAGTTCAGCTCTAGTACTTTTAATTTCATACTTGAGACAGTAATTTGAGATTCAGACTGATGCTAGTGACTGCGCCATGGGTGCAGTCCTCATGTAACACAATAATCCTATTTGTTTTCATTTGGAAACTTTTAATGGTGCAATCATTACTATCCTAGATATGACAAGGAATTGTATGCATTGGTGCAAAGTGTGAAAAAGTATAAACACTACTTAATGGGTAAGGAAATAATCATTCACACTAATCGTCAACCATTGCAAAACTTGCAATCTCAATCAAAGTTGCAGCAATCAAGGCACTTTCGATGGATGGGTTTTCTTCAACAATTCCACTTGGTAATCAAGTATAAGAAAGGTATCTACAATAAAGTTGTTGATATTCTTTCTAGGCCTACTGTTAGTGCATCTACTTTACTCAAGCATAATTTTGTTTTGCATGAAAGTTACAGTGAGCAGTATGCATTAGATAATGACTTTCAAGATGTTTATGCAAGCTTGAGTCAAGGTAACCAAGTAGAGGAATTGGATTATCATTTGCATGATAGCTTGTTGTACCATCTTTGCAAGCTTTGTATTCCACAGGGAGAAAGAGTTAACATCATAAGAGAGGTATATACTTCTCTTATTGCTGGTCATTTTGGTGTAAGTAAGATGGTGGCACATCTACAAAGGTATTGTTATTGACCCCGAATGCTTGAAAGTGTGTCACTTTTTATTAAAGGATGTTCACTATGTCCAATTAGTAAGCCTAGCAATAGGAAGTTAGGATTGTGCACACCACTTCTGGTTCCTTCATGACCATGAGAGAGTGTTTCTATGTATTTTGTAGGACGTCTTCCATTGTCAAAATGAGGTCATGATTATTTGTATGTATTTGTAGATAGGCTCAACAAAATGTGTATTTTGATGCCATGTAAAAAGAAAGTTACAACTGAACAAACTACTATGTTATTCTTTCAGGATGTATGGGTGCTTTTTGGATTGCCCACATCCGTTGTTAGTGATCAGGATTCTCAATTTGTTGGGAATTTTTGGTCAAGCTTGTGGGTATTCATGGAAACGAAACTAAAAAATAGTATATATTTTCATCCACAAACAGATGGTCAAATAGAGGTGGTGAACAGAACAATGATGCATCTTCTTCATGGATATTGTAGCAAGCATCCTAAGTTGTGTTATGAACAATTGCACTATATTCAACATGCTTATAATCGAGGCAAGCATTCTTCAACTTAAACATCGCCATTTGAGGCATGTTTGGGATACTTTCCTAAAGCTCCTTTGGATTTTATTTTTGGAAAAAATGTTGTTATGATGGTCATAGTGACATAGACAAAGAAATAAAGTTCATTGAACAAATCCAATTGGTACACCAAAAAGTTGAAGAACAACTTGAAAAGAGCCAAGGCAAGTACAAAGCAAGGCACGACAAGCATCGTGTAGATCACAAATTCGATGATGAAGTTTGGCTTAAAACTAAAAAATAGAGGCTCCAAGGAGAAGGTAAAAAGTTAAAAACAATTAGATATGATTCATTCAGAATTTTGGAAAAGATTGGTAACAATGCCTTCAGGTTGGATTTGCCTTCATAAATGAAAATTTATGTTGTTGTTAATGTTGAGAATTTAAGGTTGTATGAGCCTCCTTTGATTGAATATCAAGGAGAGAATGTTCAAATTCAATCTATTGAATACTTTTCACCAGAAGTCCTCGATGAGCTTCAGCAAGACACTATACTTGACAGAAGAATAAAGACATCAAAAAGGGGCAGTGTTGATTATCTTCGAGTGGGGCTCAAGGGTAAAAATCCTTCAAAATCCAAATGGATAGAGAATGGAAAGGTGAGGGAACTATACCCTCACCTGCTCAACAACTAAAAGTGATATTTTGGGGTCCAAAAGGCTTCCAATGGGGAGAAACGATCAGGTGCTCAAAAATCAAAGTCATCAAAATGGTGTGGAACCTGAACAATCGCGTAGTGCTTGTCATCCTAAATCTGGTGCAACTCATTTTGCATGAAATGAACAACGTGTGCTCCCAGTGATCTGTTCACTTTGTCAAACAGGAAAAAAAATTTGCAGGTGGCTGACAAGAATGTTGAATGGGCATCTATACCGCCTAGGTGGAAGGCAAAATATTCTTGGAATATTCTTAGAATATCTTGTTTCATTGGCTTCATATTATTGGTCCACGTGTTTTTATTATTTCCAATGAGGAGGTGACACATGGCTAAGCCTGAGGCCGCCACGTGTCCTCCTAATGGCCTATTAAAATTTGTATGGCAGGCAGGATGGAGGCTGAGCTCGACCCTGCGACCTCCCATTCAACAATGCAATGATTGACCATGTGCCTACAAGTTGTTACTTTACGAGTATGTGAGGTGGGTTCATATTAAATGTTAATGCCACATAGTATGGGGAGGCGGGCAAACTTAACCACCCCCCATGTGAACGCTGATAATGCGTTAAATATAACTACCAAGCCTCTGCCAATGAAGACCGCTAGTGGTCACTGCCAACAGGCCTCCACATGTGAACACTCCTGCGCAAATTGCTATCATGTAATGTGACCACTGGAGGGAGGGGGCCAGCACCAGGGGCTAGCCCCTGGGTCCATGGCCCCTCATATGACCAATCTTTTGGTTTTTAGGCCTCAATGGCTAAATTAATGGTCCTACAAATCTACCCAAAATTCAGGGAATTTGTCGCTCTATTAGCAGAAAATGGGACGAATTTGTAGGTTGATGCTGAATTTTGTGCAAAATGTAGAGCGAATAGTGGGAAAACTAAGAGAGGTCATAACGTCTCCAGTTTTTGACCAAATTGGATGCAAAAAGAGGATAGGTATCCATTTCTTTGACATTCTGGACTCATTGGAGTAAGTTTCAAAAGCATTTGAGCATTGTAAACACATCTTTTTACACTCTTGAGCATAATATAGAGGCCCAAGCCATTGGAAGCTAGACCAAGGAGATGTAGTATGAGAGGGGTTAATTCCTTAATCATGTTCATGTTGTGATGTGTTTTTGGTGATGTTCTATACATTTTTATGCTACTATTTAGTCTCTTATTTATGTTAAAATTGCTCATAAAATTAAATAAAAACTCATTTTACACTTGCAAAACTCATGAATGATTAAGCACAATGAAAATATTTTGTTTCTAATCTGA
Organism: Pinus taeda; assembly: GCA_000404065.3. Lineage (NCBI taxonomy): Eukaryota > Viridiplantae > Streptophyta > Pinopsida > Pinales > Pinaceae > Pinus > Pinus taeda. The sequence continues at coordinate 10,203 of APFE030330041.1, forward strand.
GGAGGATCTTAGTACAAAAGTCTAATATTACTAATCATATGATTAAGAAAGTAAGAGATTATTAAAAAATATATATCATTTTATTTCTATGCTCAAAAAATATTGAGACAATCATTCCAAGATCACCGTAATTTTGGTGACTTAAAAAGTCAAAAAGGTTGGTAATACAAGTATTTAGAGAATTATATTGGATGTGAGTTTAAGATGGAAAATCTAAGTGGAAGTGTTTTTCATCTTCAACCCTCTTAGTGTAGCAAAGGCAGACTCTTTCATGTCATGGTGTTTGGGAATTGATCAATGCCCTGTTTCATTATGAAGCTCAAGGGAATTGTTCTAATTTCAACGATGTTCATTTTCTTTTTAACATTTGTCAAGATAAATAGATATTTTTTTTATTTTTGAGATCAAGATTGATCACCTCCTTAAAATATCTTAGTTTTACTTTATTCCTCTAAATCTTTATCACCCAACAATTTTTTCTTAAATTTTGAAGTAATGATGTTTTTTATATTTTCCTTATTTTCCAAAATGAAATCCTCATTTATCCCGCAAATATCTAGCCAAGAGGGGGAATCCTTGTGCTTTGGCTAGAGCTAAAGCAAATTTAGGAAACCTCTTGGTTTCCATGTTGTTTAATTTCTTCTTATACATAAGATACCTAGTAATAGCCATACTTTCAATGGGGGGAATGCTTGCTTCAATTAGAAGGATACAAGAGGGAATATTTCCTTTAATATTGATATTATAGGATATAAATTGTTTTGGGTATCTTTTTCCACAACTCTTTCGATATATTGCAACTCCATACCAGTATTCATACAAAATCAAATTAAAAAAGTGAAAAATGATTTGTTTACATTTATTAAATAATTTTAATAAAAATTATGAATTGAAAAAGATAAATACACTTTCTAAAATATTTTTCTCAAACCCAATAAATGATAATAATAATAACAACAATAAGATTGCCATCAAACTAAACACCAAATTAACTTGGAATAATGGAGAAATGTTGATTATTCTAGATTATCGTTAGTTGTGTTTTGTTGAGATTATGGATCTTATTTAGTTCTTGGATCCTACTTTTGAGTAGATTGTTATAACTCTTCAACTGATCTTTAAACTTATATGTATGACATTCTTGGTTGATTGAATGAATAGATTTGGGTGCGGGCACTCTCCAGGTTGAGTTGGTCTCACTTGAGGGTTTCACATTTCTTCCATATTTTATCCCTCCTTAATTTTAGTTTTTAATTTGGTGTCAGAGCCATAAAACTTGTGGTTGAGCCACATGTTGGACAGTGGCAGAATCATGAGAGAGAAAGTTTGTTGCCCATTGAATTTGTTGTGTATCGGAGGCATTGATGTGTGGAGTTGCTGGAGTCTGAACGAGCACAAATATTGTGAACTTGGTGAACCTCTCCTGATTGAAGTTGATGTGATAGTGTTGAAAAGTAGAACCAAAGTTGATTGGGGCATTGTTCATTGTGTGGAATCAGTGAAAGGCTATTGTGGCTATGTGGAGGAGTGAGCTAACATGGAAGAGTCGATTGGTGAACCCAACGTATGTGATTTGACTGGTTCAGTGAACATGAACACACAAGTTTCTTAAAGTCTTAAAGTTTGGGTTATGCACATGAAGTTTCTCTCTGTGTGAGTGTGAACCTTTCCTAGAGTGTTCCAGGTGATCTATCTTGGCTGTAAATGGTTTGTTATAGTTAGTTTTGGCTCTAGACACTGGTTGCAACCATAAAAGCATTATCAGTTGGGGTGAGCAGTCAACCCGCTCTTCAAGTCAACCTTATACAACTTGATTAAGCTGGTGAATATCTCGGCGTTGTTCTCGTGTGGAATTAGAGTTTGAAATTGTTGTTTCATGGGTATAAATTGAATAAGAGTTGTAGATTGGAGTGGATGGTTGTTGTTGTACAAGGCTGATCCTAAGAATTGTGGGTGATCAATATTATTTCTAGCCGAAAAACTAGTGTGTTGCAGATCGAAGTGGATGGTTATTGTTATATAAGGCTAATCCTCATAATTGTGGGTGATGAGACTTATTGTCAGCCGAAAAGCTAGTGTGTTGAATCATTTTTGGTAGAATTTGGCATGCACTCAATCCAATATTAGTTCCACAGGCTGGGTATGTTGCAAAGTGCACTGGTAGTGGAATTTTTTGGTTGTCTCAGGGATCTGCACTCCTCGAAGAGGAACCTACGAAGAATAGGTTGCAATGAAAAGATTGTGTATCGGTGTTTTGTAAAGCCATTGCCATCATTTCACTATATAATTTAATCCTTTGAGTAGATGGAATTGTGAATATAACTATGATACCCATTTCTTGTAGACAATGCAATCAAGTTTCATCTAACTAGCTATTGTTTGGCTCGACAATAGAGTAGTTGATGGTGTGGCATCCTAGGTAGATTTTGGTGCATTTAATTTGGATTAGTGGGAATAGTGTAGAGCCAATGTGTAATGCATAGACCCATATATGAATGAGGAATGACTAGTTGTGGGCTAGTTTCATTGAGGAACAGCTAGCGTTGTTGTTGAGGGCCATCCTTATGTCGATTGTTGATTCCCTAAATATTCGGTAATTAGACAGACATGGGCACAGTCAATTATTTGACTACACCCATGTCCAACAATTCCTGAATATTTATGGAATCAACAATCAACATAAGCTCAGGGGTTGTTGAGAACCTATTTTTGTTGGTGGAAACTAGTGTTTTTGTTAGAGGATCTTACTGTGGATACCACCGTATGTGGAAAGCCCACTGAATTAAAGGAAGTGCACTAGTCTGGTTGATTTCCAACCATGAAGGGCATGCATTTTCATATTGGAAAGGATGTGCAAAATCACCTCAGGGATTTAAAGAAAACCATGTCTAACTTTCCTCAGTCTGTCAGTTGTCAATTTCTATCATGTTATTAATGCTAAATATAAGTTTGTTTGCTTATGGGGCTTCTTAGAGTTGAATCACGACTGAACACAATGATATTTTGTTTGTTGGATAAAAGGGCGTCTAAGAATATTTATTGTTGTTGTCTGAAGGTTTTTGAAGCCATTGGAGAAGCACAACAACATTGTTGTGTGTGGAGAAGCACAACAATTTTGTGCATTTGTTGCTAAAGGGTCAAGTTGCCTAATCTAGATTCAAAAAGAGTGTTGTTGTATACATGTTGATCTCTATGTAGAGATGTAGTTGAGAAAAGTGGAGCTTATGTTGAGCATGTTGAATTGATATGGCGTTTACAGTTGATTGGAGCCAAATATCAAGTTTCATTGTGTTGTGATTTGTTCAGATCCATGGACTAGAACATGGATTGTTCATAAGGAGTGGCCAACTTGTGGGGCAGATCATAGTGAGGAGTTGGATTAACCTCGACCTTTCGAATTGAGGTTGAAATATTACTTGGTGTATTCTTTATGAGCCAACAAATTGGAATCCATATTCTTTGGTTGTGGATATACACAGCTTGGTGCAAGACCCATGAAAAACATAATGATCAAAAGATAGTGAAATTTTTTCCTCTCTATACATTGTTAAGCAGAAGAGTCGATGGGACCAAGTATTGATTGTTTGGTAGGATGTCCATGTGTATGCAAAATTTTGACGGGTCAACAAAGATAATCAAAAAGTTCTGGAGATAATTGAAATAACTGAGGAGAAATAATGTAAGGATAGAAGCTACAAAAGGATATGAAATTTTTCCAGACATAGAATCAATGCCTAATGAAGACATGAATCCAAATATAGATCTTGAT